>APFE030022318.1:73442-118399 GCA_000404065.3 Pinus taeda
AAGCAAACAAAATTTACACATAATCATATAAATAATTAGATTAAATATTCCAACTAAATAACCATCTATATAATTAGCAACCTTCAAGAAAAATAAAAAGTTCATTTGGCTAGAACAAGAAGTGTAATTAGACTTTGAAATCTCATTAAACTCCAAAAATATCAATAAAAAGTACCTTTACTGATTTATCTTTAAATTTTTTTAATGAAAATGCTAAATTTTTAGCGGAGCGTGAGTTAATTGCTATATAATGCATCTAATATTTAAATATTCTTAAAAAATGATATAAGGCTATAACTATATCTATATTTTAAAATATAATTAACTAGCATTTGCACCTAATGTTGCAAAGGAGACGCCGTAAGACATAGAGTGGGGAAGAATAGTGACATGTAAATGGAAATTATTGAAAGCAAGGGTGGATGATCAGAAACGAAGTGACCAGTGCGTGTTTAATCAAAAGATTAGGCAAGTGTTTTTTGGATTGGCAATCAATAGTAAAATTGCAAAGAGGAATATATATCTTTTCCTTCTAGCACTTTTATTGCCATATATTTTCCTTCTGCCATGCTCCTGCTCTCTAGAAAGTCCCAAAGAGCAGTTTCCCTTGACTATCTGTCATGCTCAATTGTGTAGATTTTGATTTCAATTGGAGCTAGAGAAAGCAATGTAAGAATGTCATTCTTGATCACAATAAAACAAGTCGTTGGAGGATATCAAAAACGAAGTGACCAATACATGTTTAGTTAGAAGACCAGGCAAGTTCTTTATGAATTTCCGATCATTGGTAAAATTGCAAGGAGGAGAAGATATAGCAGTGTAAGTACACTGTTTGGAGAACATTGAGCACACTTTGACTGCTATATCTTTTCCATCTGGAAGTTCTACCGCTATAGCTTTTCTTTCTATAATGCTCCTACTCAGATATACTATATTCTCATTCCATTTTCATTAGAAAACATAGTACAACTATAGTCCTGAGCACACCTCTCTCTCCATGAAGTCCAGCTAATGTTATTCCTTCCGTGATGAAAAGTTCTAGATTTCATTCCAAAAAGGTGCATATGTCTGATAAGTTTGATATGAAAATCAAGTTTATATCTAGAAAGTTTGTCGATACTAGGCACAGTCACTGCCTACCATGTAATCACATCCTTTGCATTCGTTCCTTCACTCAATAAAATGCAGTTTAGTTTCTCACACTAACATCTATCGATCTATCTACATATATGACTAGCAGTCTCCACAAAAGACAGGGCTCATAGGTAGCTAAGTCATTAAAATTAACACCTGGATTAATTTTCCTTTCGTAGGTTAGTTCACCCTAATAGGTTCTGCAATTTTAGATGGCCAAAGAAGATGCTTCAGCCCTATCACTTATGGTTACAACTATCAAACCATGTAACAACACCCACCCTGATAAGTGCTGCAATTTTAAATGGCCAAAGAGGATGCTTCAGCCCTATCACTTATGATTACAACTATGAAGTTGAAGAACAAGAAAACCATATGTCTACAAATAACTTAAGTCAAAAGCCAAACACTTAATATATATTTTTTTTTTGAAATAGGTCTATTCATTACAAAGATGTAATATAACTCTTCACAACAAGAAGCTTCTCCATGCATGTCTTTAGGTGCCAACAAAACCACTTATTATGGTATTTTGGCAACACCAAGAAGGTGGAAACTAACAAAGGTTGCACTTTCCACTATTCCCTACATGATCCATCCTTCTCATTAAAGTTTGAGCCACTAGTCTATCCTTCACTTTTTCTCTGAGAAGAAACCCACTGATTTATTATTCAAAATGCTTGATTGATTTTACCTGGTAAATTATCTTAATTCAAAAGAGATTGTAATTGGTTTTCACCTGTGTTCATCTGGAAAGAAACATACAAGAATAAAAGCTAAAGAATGATGTCTCATTCAAAATTAGTGGACCTCCTAATAACATTGCCAAATCTGCTTTCACTGACTCCCCACGAATTTAGATAAAAAAAACATTCCAAAGAAGAAATAAATATTTTTTCTATAATCTAGATCCATCTCCATAAGCACTAGACCCTAGCAGAGCAGTTTCCCTTGAATATCTGTCATGCTCAATTGTGTAGATTTTGATTTCAATTGGAGCCAGAGAAAGAAATGTAAGAATGTCATTCTTGATCACAATAAAGCAAGTGGTTGGAGGATATCAAAAAACAAGTGACCAATACATGTTTAGCTAGAAGACTAGGCAAATGCTTTATGAATTGGCGATCGTTGGTAAAATTGCAAGGAGGAGAAGATATAGCAGTGTAAGTTCATTGTTTGGAGAACATTGAGCACACTTTGACTGCTATATCTTTTCCTTCTAGCACTTCTACTGCTATATCTGTTCCTTCTGTCATGCTCTTACTCCAATATACTATATTCTCATTCCATTTTCATTAGCAAACAGAATACAGTTATAGTCTTGGACACACCTCTCTCTCCATGAAGTCCAGCTAATCTTATTCCTTCCATGATGACAAGTTCTGTATTTCATTCCAAAAAGGTGCATATGCCTGACAAATTTGATATGCAAATCAAGTTTATATCTAGAAAGTCTGCAGATACTTGGCAAAATCACTTCTTACCATGGAATTGGTCACCTCCAGACTGCGATAGACCCACATTTCTGATGGTGAAGACAAAAATAATAAGCAAACCTCCTCACTGCTACAACAGAAAAATCATGACAGGGTTACTGCTTGAAAGATGGAGGAAAGGAAAGAAGCTAAGTCTCAGAATCATGAGCTGAGGTATTACCGGGCTTGGTGACCGTAGAAAACCATCCGGGAACCTGCATCTCAAATATAAAGCCTATATAATTTTGCCAAATTCAAAAACCCAGCAAAGCAAAATTTATTATGCTAATATCAAAGTGATGCAACCATCCGGGAACCTACATCTCAAATATACGGCCTATATAATTTTGCCAAATTCAAAAACCCAGCAAAGCAAAATTTATTATGCTAATATCAAAGTGATGCAATTTCTGCTAATAATGTTCATCAAATATGGCATGGTATTAGGAAAACAAATAAAAAGTTACGAGAAAGCTCACCTTCCATTGAAGAGTATAACATGGGCAAGTGTTGCAACAATCCTTGCAAAACCAAATCAAGTGGAGAAAGAAAAAATTGTGCTAAGAATTGCACCCACTAGGAATAACCATACCAAGTTTTTGTATGACCCAAGTGGGATGAACAGGCGTTTCAGACCAACCAGGCCCCATGTGACTGATGCATCAAAGGCTACTCTGTCCTTTGGACACGTCCAAGGGTTGTCAGGAGGCAGAGAGTCCACATCACAAATATTCTCTATACCTGTCAGCGTCCACCATGTAACGCAGAGATTGATTGTACCTGCAACTATTGTGCCCACAAGTTGTGTACATCCACAAGTTAGCCCCTAGACTCAAATATAGTCAATAAAAAATTGAAACCCATGAAAAAATGATACTTATGGTTTATAAATTATTTTATAAGATTGAACACTATAGAAGAAGTGAAAACTGAAAACTATAAGAGCCACACCTGAGCAACATACATGCAACGTGGAGGAATCTTCATGTAGTGCCCAAGCTTCAAGTCTACAAGAAAAGAAAGAGCATGTACTATACTAATCCTTCAATAAGTCTTGAAAAGGATATTGGCAATTGGTTTTCCAGGCAATAAGTACCCAATAATAAATTCCACAACAACATTGTAACCTGGTTGTTGTTTTCACAACAATAGCAAATAAATTTCAGCACGAGTCTAGTTCACTTCAAATAACCAGCTCTATTACAACCGAATGGGGCATCAAAAAAAGCATAAGCTCACACTTGCTTTACTAGCATGGGTAGGCATGGGAGAGGTTTTGATGTACTAATTTCCTTTTATGTACTCTTGGAAGGCAAGATAACTGCATCTTTTCCAGTATCAGTTTTGTTCAGAAACGAAAAAGGAAACAACATAAGCTCATTTTCTTTCAGCTTTAGAAAAATTTATTGATCTCTGGAAGGAGCATGGTTTTCTGGTAAGTACAAAATTCATTTTGTTGCCCCTATTCATAGGGATTTTCTGGCGAAATGGATAGTTCGATTGGGAGGAAGAAGTAGTTAAATGGAAAAGTTTTGGACCTGATTAGTAGTTGCCTGAATCACTCCAATGAGAAGACTTAATATGCATGCAAGCTCACATGCGGTAGCATTCCCCACCATGGAAGTTGAATATCATCCTTCCATATAATTGAAAGAATAAGTGACAGAGCCATGCTTC
Organism: Pinus taeda; assembly: GCA_000404065.3. Taxonomy (NCBI): domain Eukaryota; kingdom Viridiplantae; phylum Streptophyta; class Pinopsida; order Pinales; family Pinaceae; genus Pinus; species Pinus taeda. Next base: position 77,729 of record APFE030022318.1, read on the forward strand.
CTTCCATTAGGATAAGAAACCACCACTGTGGTATGGTTACATTTAGTGGCGGCCCTTATGTTCAATGAGATAGCTCTTTTTGTAAGTGGGAAAACTCACTTCTTGACTTGTTTTCTTCTGTCCTTGTCTGGCAGGTAAACAAGCTTCATCAAGAGAAGTTACACCTTATTGCTGATAAAGATCTTCAGGGAAATTTTGATAGATTTTAGATAGAAGAGATGGTTCAGGTTTCTGTGTTATGCACGCAATTTCAGCCTGGAAATCATCCCAAAATGTGTGATGTTTTGAGGTACAGGCTGTATATTACCCACGGAGTCTCTTGTGCATGTACTTCATCAAATCATTTTTCAGAAATAAGAAAATCATAGTTCAGAGAGTTATATCACACAAACATCAGACGTAAATATCTCAAGGGTAATTTTGATAGATTTCAGTTAGAAGAGATGGTTCAGTTTTCTTTGCTATGCACTCAATTTTAGCCTGGACATTGTCCCAACATGTGTGATGTTTCTGGTGCAATTTCTAGTTTAACTATCTTAATATTTGTTTATTTTTCACAGTAGGTTATCAGGTTTATATCGTGGGATGAAGACGAAGAGACATCATGAAACAAGGTGTCCACATTTAACTGCTCCTCAAACCACGGTAGACCTCTTAATTGACTAAAATGATATAAAAAAGAAGTTGTAAAAAAGGAAGCCCATTTTATCTTCAGATGCATAGCCAATTACTTCAGAGGCCCAGTGTATATCTGTGGTTGTAAACATGGCCAAGTCAGTGGCTGACCTTAGAGAAGGCAAGCATCCATTTGTAATCTTTGCTTAGGCAAAGGATTGATTACAACAATGAAGATCAAATCACAATTCTGAGTAGTCGGAGGCAAATTGCACATGTATCTCAAGTTGGTGAAAATACTCATTATAACTTCAGCACAAGGAATAAAAAAAGACAGACTCGTTTTCTTAGATTATATTGGTCAAATATATACACTCCCCTCCTCTATTAGTGAATGTATTATCTCAAGTTGGTGAAAATGCTCATTATAACTTTAGCACAAGGAATAAAAAAATAGACTCATTTTCTCAGATTATATTGGTCAAATCTATACACTCCCCTCTTCTATTAGTGAATGTACATCTCCTGTATATACCCATTTTTTACAAAGGAATATGAAATTTAAGGTTTATAGTTATTGAAAAAAATAGACCTCAAGTTTAGAGAATTTAAGATAAAGAGGTTGTCTCATGTTAGGAATTTGTAATCCATGGATCTGCACAACTACCCTCTATTTTTCCAATTGAACTTGACATCTGATCAGTACTATAATAAGGTGATCATGAACACTTATTGAACGATTAATTTTTTGGTGTTGTTTATTGGGGAGGTTGACTAATAATCTGTCAACCAAGGTTCCATTCTTGGAATAACTACACCTCAAGCTAAGCACAGCCAAAAGTAGTTTTCTATTTGCAGTGCAACCCCTCTGGACATGATATGTCGTTAAAAGAAAAAATAATCATGTTCTATTCAGAACAGCTGCACATTTCATTTTAAAAACATGCTAAGAGACAAAAAATAATAATTTGACATCTTCATCAGAGTAGTTAACTTTCCAAAGAATTCACTTAATTGACTTCTTAAATAAACATTGCTTAATATTTAGACCACTTTAATATGATCACTAGTTTACTGCTGACAAATGAACAATTTCTCAATATTAATAATCATCTATAGTTCCTATTGTTTTCCATGTTGGAGGACAAAAATGCATGTGGATGTCTCAACAACTTGTTAAGTGCCCCTCATTCATGATTTTCTCTTAAACGTCACGCTTAAGAATGCCCTGGATCTTCCTTGAGGGGAATCGATTTTCTTAATGCTTCTTATTTTCTTATTGCTTCTTATCACATAATGGTATCCCAGAAGTATCATAAATCCAGTCCAATGGAGAGGTGTGACTGTAGGGGCTAAATGTCAAAACATACATTTTGCATGCATGAGACTTCACTGATGTTGTAACGCTCCCTTTATGATTAGCTGCTAGAGTTCTGTGCTGTAATATCCACACAGAGAAGACTCTCAGTGAAATAACAAAAAATGTCATCTGCAACTGAGAATTAAGTATAACGGACACACCACTGATAACCATCCTAAAATGTTTATGTGCAACTCCGGACATGTAGATGAAATTTAGCTACCATAAGTTCCTGACTTTGGCAGAAATAGAAGAGTGAAGTCCAATGTGCTGTGATCATTGCTCTTGATGAACTTCTATTCCATAAAACTATAAAAATACAGTTGTTCGAAATTGGACCAGCCCAAACCTGCATTGTCCTCCCAAGCTACAGTGAGAATGTGGGTGCTTAATAAACAGAGTTATATTTGATCCCAAACTTCGTCAGATCAAAATGAAAATCATTGAGCTTAAAGATTTAGGCACAAGTAAGATTTATATTGAGGAAAAATGAGTATTTGAATGGAACGGATGTGATTACCTCAAGATCACCATTTTTCCTCACTTCTCTCCCTTGTACTCCTAGTGGGTCTGCACAGAGCAAGATAGTTCATGGCCAAATTTGAAGAAACTTATTGCAACAGACCGACAGAACAAGATAGTTCATGCTCAAATTTGAAGAAACTTATTGCAACAGACTGACAGAAAAGAATCTTCAATTATTTTGGATCTTTTCTTTAGAGTGTTATGAAAATGGAAATGAAGCCAATTCTGCTTTGGTATAGATGCACTTTATTCCCTCAGAGATTTGAGATAGGACACACCTTGATTGACTGCAATGAACGCTTTATTGCCAAGGATCTTCAACATTTTATCACTCAAAAATATCACATCACAACCGATCAGCAGAGGTGCCTAAATCCCAAAACAGAAACGTAAAGAGATTCAATCAATCCACTCAGAAACGCATTTGATGAGAAGTCATATTGGAACAATACATTGAAATTCCATGAAATGTACTGAAATCAGCTAGGTCCTTCAAAAGATTCTTCTACTAGAAATCTGTAACTTTAGTCTGGATGATTTCTAGAAGTTAGGAGCCTACGAGCAAAGAATCATCCCTAAGACATTGGCATGTTGAATACCTTCATAAGAGCCCAAATGCTGAAATGTGAGCGGAACGTACAAGGTGTCCAAAGAAATTAACAGAGGACAACATTTATAAATCGTTTAATTTCCTTTAGTCACATACCATGTTTCAAATAATGCTTGTAATGATCTGGAATCGGTTGATGGTATTTATAGCGGTTGTTGAAGTAAGAAGTGTATGATAAAAAGATAAAGCTACTAATAATTCTCTGATCTATATGTTGTTGAGCCTATATGGAAAAAGCATAACATGCTAGGTCTCTGTAGGGAGAGGGAATTTGTGTGACTGCGTCTTCTTGATATGCATTTATCTTGATTCATGATGAAATAACAGCAACTAAAGTCATGACCAAACGATGGTAAATATTTGATAAAAGTAACCAATGTGGCAAAGAACATAATAATCAATTTCGCTAGCTACAAAACTGCATTCAACCCTCCTTCTTTGATGATTAATCTTTGAATTTCACCACCTATCTACCTGAAGCCCTTCGCATGACTGAAGCTGCCACTGGAGAATTTCGGCCTGCATATCTAAGGTGTCATCCAAGTATTTTTCCGGATTGAAAGTTTCATTAGAAGTTATATCAACATTCACCATCTCATATCATAAATACAACTCACCAGACGAATCAAGCCTATAGAATCACACTCTTCTAAGCGATGTTTTGGCCGACTCATCAATAGGTAGGCAATAAATTTAGCACTATGGAAAAATTACCCCAGAAAACCCGTATTTCCCATCTAAAAACAAATATAATGAATTAAATCCATGAGCACTTACCACAAACAAGACCAGAAAAATATGTTTAACACTAAATTTATACAATAAACACGCTAGATTAAAAAAAAAATGTGAAAGAGGATAATAAATCCCAAACAGTTTTCGAGAAAGTAGCTTATTATTATGAATGGAACACTTCAAAACAAAAGCAGTAAAAAATTATTCACTTCGCTCAAAACAAAGCTACTTATTGACCATGGGATTGATAACAAAATGCAGGTGGAAATATGCAACATGTCGGGCATTAACCTTTGGGTTTGAGGAAATTTCCAAAAACACGACAGTTTTCATTATATGTCGAGGGAATTCTACATAGATCTACAGTTCAACATCCTGCAGAACTATTCGCCTCACATTAGGTTGTCATTTTCTCTGCTACTGTAACACTTTAGCTTCCCTTAGTGCAATCATTATCCTGATGTGCGCTTCATCAATGGTATACATCCATGTAACCGTATCAATCTTCATCGCGCAATTGCAAGGGAGTTAATAACGGCCTGGAGGTATCAATCTTCGTCGCGCAAGTGTGGGGGTGTTAGGAACCACGTGGAGGTATCAATCTTCGCGGTGTAGTTGTGGGGAGTTAGTAACGGTCTTGAGCTATCAATCTGATGGTGGAAGATAGTTCTATCATCAATAATAGAGAATCGAGGGTTCATAATCGCACACCATAGCAGCTAGCAAGGTTGATTTCAGAGGGGAATGCCTTACGGCGTAATTATCAAATTATAATTACACTTCAAAAAAAAATGTAGATTTTCATTCATAAATTCAACGCACCTAATACACCAATGCACTATGTAGTTTCAATTTACCTTTACATGGGCTCATACTTTGACTTAGATGCATTAGTCCCACCATCCTTGATAATTGGGAGTTGTTTGCATGTAGGTTTTTACGATTTTTTCTAAGCAAAAGCACGCAAAATTTTTGTGGAGGACTTCATATATTATTTGAAGTTGCATGAATATATAAAAGATCGAATGCATCAATTACGGAAAATGATAAAAAAATGCAAGATGTAATTTTTTTTAACAATTAAGAACTTGAGAAAATGTTTGCTTTTGAATGATTTGTTCCCTTTGGCCTTCGAAAAATATGGGTTTAAAATAAATCTAAGTTAGTTCATAAATATTTTGATATTGTGGTTTGTATTATTTTATATGTGAAAAGTTTACATGATTGACAACATTACATTTATTTATTTATGAAAAATTACTTCACACTGGGTTGTAGAATGCCTCTCCTCGCACAATAATATATTTATTATAAAATTTATTTTATATATAAATATTTTTGTATTAGAAACAAAGTTCATTGTACCTTGTTCACGGTCATTTCTTGATGTGTGAGGTAGGATGTTAAATTTCAACACTCAGCCCCAAACCCCAACTGCACTTGGGCTATAAAATGCATCTTGCTTCTCTAAATGTAACAATTCATTTGGTTGAACTTTCATTTCCTTTTTTCTCCTCTAATTATTCTAATATTTTGCCTCATATCAAAAAATTTGATCATATTGTGGTTTCTTACATTTTGGAAACTTTCCTGATCAACATGAAATAATATTTTTAGCGAAGTAGTGATTTCTAAGAGTCATAATCAGTCGTCGATTAAACATTGTATATGAAAAAAGGTAAATGTATTGTTCTTTGGGAAAAGGCCTTTGTATGTCAAAAGAGTGCAAGCTCTTACCATTATGAGTTGTATGAGAAGCTCATAGAGAAGTTAACAGATATAATATACTTTGTCAAAATTAGGATAAGAAGACTTTTTTGTTTCCTGTGAAAAATTGTAATAAGGAAAAACATGTTTTTGAGATAGTGGAAATAATTTTGACCATTGAGTAATTACAGATAAAAGGAAACTAATATAATTTTGTATGGAATTTTGCTTTCTATGGCTCATAGAGAACAATATCTTATTATCAGTATGTAGGAAATTCATATCATGCGGCAATTTGTATTTTTTTGAATGACATGAAAGAGATCAACGTATTTGGTGTACTTTGAACAGTTACAATTTTTTTTATTTGAAGGATGTAATGTGTTATGGAATGGGTTGTTTGCTTTGATAGATTTCTATATCTTGTTTTGTGGTCAAATTTCTATGTTTGTGTGAGAAAGAGACCAGAAATATGATGTTATGCCCTAATTGACCCACTTGGAATGCTAAGAGTATGGGACCTTTTGGTTGTTATCCCAAAATAAAATGACAATGACAAATGTAGTGTGGTAACTTTCATTCTTAGCTAGAATTTGGTGGAGTATAACTTCTTATTTCAATTGAAAAAGTATAGTGCAGGGCCTTTGTTTAGAACAAGAAAACGAATGTAGTGTTGTTTTGAGCCTTCACTGTTTTGGTAGTTAGAATGTGAGATCTTATTTTTTTGGTTAGAAAAGTCCCTAGATGCCAAAATCTAATATAATGCATGAGTTTTTGTTGTTAGCTGACACAGACTACATGATATTATTTTTAAGGTCCATTACAAACTAGTAATTATGTGTGTGACTGCATGATCTTATTTTTCTTCACTGGATCCAACTAACACTTTTATATAAAAAGTTTTCATATATCAGTGTCAGTACTAAGTTCTTCTTTACTGGATCAGTTAAATTTCATTCAATATAAATAGGTATGTCTCCACATGGGTCCAGGTATACACATGGGAAGGTCTTTTTATTATCATTAATTTGGTCTAACTAAGACACCAAATTTGCACATTCTTTATAGAATTTGACATCTCCATTAATGATTCTTGTTATAGGTCCCCTCACCACCCTTAATTTGATATCATTGTTGGGCTTCAAATTCTCCAGCGATTTCCCCAAAGAGTACACTTCCCTCCTCATTGTCTGAGGCAGTCCATCACAAATCACATGCATTATGAAGTTGGACAACATATTGATCTTTTGATAAAACCAGACCCTCAATATCATGGTGAACTCCATCACATCAACTGTAAAGCTTATGATTGTAGGAATGATTCAATATATTTGTTGGTTGGTTTGCAAGAAAAACCCCACCAAGTTTAAAAACTTCAGTAGTTTTTCCTCTGATACACACAAATTCACAGGGAAAAGCAAATCATTGTCTAAAGCCTTCATATTGTGGTTGTCAAGACTTAAACAATCCAAAACTTCTGACCTCTGACAAGCTCATCACACCGAATGTAGCTACTTGTTGCCAAAATTCTTTATATCCTTTCAAAAATATCATCTCGGGGGAAACTTCTCCCACATCTAGCAGAGAGCTCGAGATTGTATTAGTTATATAATATGACATTTTCCCGTTTAGCTACAATGTGTTGCTTTGTCTTTGCTCCATAAGGAAACCAAAGCCCAAATAAGAGGATTTATGTCAATTATATCATTACCCATCTTCCCTGGCATCTTCACCCGATCCTATGAAATGGAGGAAAGACATCGAGAATGTTTCCATCGAGACAAATGTCAATTTGAGTATGTGTACCTGTTCTCAACACTATATGTCATCTAGTTTTAGGAATTTATCTTATTTAATACAAATAAATTTGATTGAAATGAAATGTAAAGATATTATATTGTTGTCAATTGAAATGTAATTTTTTTTAAGTGTTTCATTATGGAAGGGTGGCATGAATATATGCCCTTCTAGTTGAAATTAAGACTATCCCTTCAAATTTGATCACTGCCCCGCTCCTGCTTTCCTTTTGGGTATGGGTCCAAGAAGTGGTTTAACAAGGGAAATCAAATGAACCAATTCCATCAACAGTTTTCGTTTCGCATGTAAAGGACAACAATGGATTAGTTTTGACCTACAAAGAGAGTATTAAAGGGAAATATCCTTTTTGGGACAATAAAATTTCAATTTATTGTTCATAATACAACTACGTTTAGATGAAAAGATTCTGAAAAGGATGAGCGTAGTATTTTGATGACACCGGAATCTGACAAGGATGAGAGTATTGATTTACCGTCTTTAATATAGAAATACACACCATGTATTATTTTAATATGGTCTATTTTTTATGGGAAAGGGTGGGAGAGGGTGCATAGTATATCTAATAAAAAAGTTAGAAAAGAAAATTATTGATATGAAGTGTAAGTAAATGTGTGAAACTTTGTCAGAGTTACTAGTAAATTGTTGAAGTTAATTCAACCACTCTTTCAACATTATAAAATACTTAATCAATGGTTGTACATATGTTGCATGTATTTCATTAACCATTCATTCCTACATTTAGCTTCTCTAAAAATTCAAACATGTCCTCTCTGCTACTTTTCGACCAAACTACCAGGCAAGGCCATAGACATGTCAATGAAATGAAACTCAATGCGTCTTAATTGCATTTCCATGCTTCTATTGTTGCCAAGATGTATTAATCGCATGTGCATGCTTTGATTGTTGCTTAGATGTCAGATTGATGAAGTAGAGCACAAAGAGAAAATATGAGTTGGTTTTTCTAAATGCAAAGGACACAAAGAAGAAACAACATTGGAGTTGGAAAACAGTTTTAGATATCTCCCAGAAAACATGATGAACAAATAACTTTAATTTGCATTCCTTTTTCACTAAGAATTTGACGAGGCTCTAAGGTTAAGGCTTCAAGACAACATTGAATAGTTAGTGACACAGGTTTCACCAATTGCAGATCATTGCATTACCATTGGAGGATATTTTGGGCACTTTCTCAATAGTTGAAGGTGTCATCACTCTTGACCTACTAAAATTCCCAACCTTCCACTCGACACTCATAGTACAATGATGTATAAAATCATTGTTGAGCTAGGTTTAGTATTGGGATAGGTTGTGGGTTGAACAACCTTACTCTTTCACTCTGGAGCACATCATATATTTTTCAAGTATTTCTATTTATGGGGTCAAAGTTTAAACAACATTCCAATAGTATAATATCACAAAGAATAGTGGCGACAATGACCTATACATGTACATTATACATTAAGCATGAGAGGCAATGATGAGACTAACTACCAAAATTAAGGCACTGCTTTGACCACATGGATTTATGTGGAGTCAGTAAGAGGAATGAATTAGGAATTCAATTCATGATAGAGATCTATGCCGAGAGGCTAGTGCTACCATTTCTTTATGGAAAAAAAAAATAGTTGTTGTTCTTAAACCACATGACCACCTACTTCATAATGTAAGTAGATTGTAGGTGGGTTATTTATGAAATCTTGCAATGGGGATAAAAAGGGGTATATATTCAATCTACTCACTCTAGGTCGCTCTTAATGGCCACAAGAATCATGACATGTTGTCTCATGGGGAAGTAGAAGAAGGGATACTTCAACCTTCATTTTATCTGTGCATAAGGTAGGTGGCCTAACTAGAGCTTTTCCTTTATGAATGAATTTATTAAGGAATTAATGAGGCTTACACCAAGAACACCCTTCAATTATGGTGATTTTTGTATTGTCTTTGTGATATTCAACTTGGGGCCTCTTAAGGGGGACAAGTTGTCTAAACAAAGTAATACCTTGACCTCAAACACATTCAACATTATGAAATTTCACAATAGCTCCCATATGTATTACTAGATCTTTCTATCATTACATTAGATGATTGGAAGTGATCCCAAGTCATTTCTTCCATGTTTCTTTCTTATACAAATCCAATAAATGTGTTGATCAGGACCAACATACCCATAATCACATAAATCCACTAAAATAAAATCTATGCTTACTTTTATTTCCTACATGCACATGTAGGCATTGTTTTTCTTATGTTTCCCATGCTAAAATCACACTTGTGTCTTGTCTATAGCTATTTGTACGTACATACATGTGTATATATTTAATTAATCATTTATATTGTGAAATAAAAGTGCATTTGGAGAACTTACATAAACAATCATTTTTTTACTATGAATGACTATATATCATAAGATTTCTTGAGAGAAAACTTAGTTCGATTCTTTGTCTCACGTGTTGTTTGTGCTCCAATGAATTCTATGATTTCTCTCACTTGTTATTATTTGTTTCTCCATATTCGTTAGAGGAAATTCCTTGGTGTTCGTTGTTGCTCCAGATTCATTGGAGCAAATGCAAGAGCTAGTGAAGGAAAAAACATAGGTGGTCTAATAGATAGCCCTACCCTAATAATTTTCTTTTGAAGTAGAGCAAGTATATATACTCTTTTCATTGTTTTCATTTGTCCCTCACATTTTCCATTCCTCAAGGTATTGAATCTAGTAACTCTTTAATAAGAAAATCCCTCTTTAGTATTCATAGTCATTCATTTTGCACCACCACCATAAAAGTTATGACCATGCAGGAAGTTGGAGCAGGAGTGTTGTAAAGGGAGTAGTGTAGAACTGTAGTTAAAATATTTGTAGGATATTTTTGAGGAGCCAAGAACGACAAATGAAAACCACCTTTGCATGGTAATAGGTGGCAACTTTTAGGAGGAGAGAGAAAGAACGAATATTTAATGTTAAAAATTTATTGTTAGCAACTGAAATGAGCATTAAATGTTTAGGAACTAATGTTAACATCAGTTCATTTAACATGGAACTACTCTAATCTATTTGAAATTTATCTTAAGTATGACCTTGATATAAGGCCAAATAAGATCTCAAAATCATTCATTAAATAGAAAAATACGTGTAAATATTTCATAAATAATGAAAACATATTTAATTGAATAAAAAAGAAAAACATTGTTTAAAAATAGAAAATTTTCATTAGTTTCCTGTCCAATTAATAAAGATAAAAAAATAATTACTATATTGCCTTGCCTATAGCCTTAGCGAGGAAGGAAAAGGGACTAACGAGAGGATCTTGGGTGATAAAACATTAACCTATGATTGTTTTATGTTTGATCAGTTTTCTCCAACTTTCCCCAAGTTTACTAAAAATCCTTCACTCACTAATTGATATACTCTTACGAAACCCTTTTGTAATTAAATGGAACATATGGTCTCATATCACTGAGATCTATCTATACCATGATTTTATCTATACATCTTCTTCTTCCATCAATAAAACAAAAGGAAGTTTGGTTTAATCCATAACAACCTCTATTTGAAATGTTCCCTAACACTTGCCATGAGTTCAAGAGTGATATGAGTTTATAAAAGTTCTGTATCTAATAAAAATAGGATTGCATATTTTCTGAATAAAATATTATGTAAAAATAAGAAAGGAAGGATATCTAAAAAATTCCATATTTTTGCCAAAGAATTTTATGGTTGTGTTTAGAATAATGAAACTTGGAACAAGCTTTAGATTAAACTTTCCGTTTTTTCTTTATTAGAACAATCAAATCAAACCTTTTGCCTTCCTTTGTCTTCGTATTAGCATTTCTTATTAAGAATAGGTTTATGTCTTTTATAATTTTAATTAGTGTGATAAGATTTATTAACTCCATTAGTCCTTTCATTATCTTGCTATAAGAAAATGATTATGAAATATAAAATACCTTAAATTATTTAATGGAAGATTTATTTTTCGAACTTTTGTTCCCATATTTTTAATCATTCCTTCTAAATTAATGAGTTCACGTAAGTCTTGTGTTTTTCTCATTGTTTTCCCCGACCTTTACTCATTTCATTCAATATTCATGGCTTCTTCCAAAATTTAAATGCAAAACCACATTATTATTTGGATGCATTTTTGTGAAACCAAAGGTTAATACACCTATCTCGTGGTTTATTGGAATTTCTTCTATGACTATATAATTTTTGGTAATGTTTTGTGTTATTCTACATTAATTGTGAGGACTAGTCCATGGTAACATATAAAGTCCCCATGGACTAGGGACAACTAGAAAAGAATGGGGTTTCTTCCTTATATATGATTGCTTGATTATGGGATAAGTTTTTTTTAGTTTTTTTAGATTTTTCCTTTTTTGAATTTTGAATGTTAATAAGGAAAAATGATTCCTTATAAACAATCTTAGTTCTTCCTATCAATGTACTTAATTGATATAATAGATATTTCCACCTCAAAATGTATATTTTTATTAGTTTTAATGTTATTTTTGTTTCTTGTTAATGCTATATGAATCAACAATTGGGCCCATCTCATTGATCCAGGTCCGAGTGTGACGAAGGACCCTTCCAAGACCTTTTACTTTCATGATGTGTTAAATTGCATTTTTTAAAATAACATTAATGAATACATGTGCATGTTGTAAAGAAGAGGAACATGACAATCATCAACAACATAAAAACATAAGACATTGATAATGGAGTTTGTCCAAGAGGGACTATGTCTCCAGGCCCAGGTGTCATGATGGTGTAGACCGCTGCATTAAGTGCTATCAATAGTGATGATGTACACAAGAGATGATGTCGCGATCATACAAGGAAAATGCCCTCAAGCAAGAGTGGCTCTAAGAGATGTTCCACTATAGGAACTCTTAGTCAAAAGACTCCTATCAATATGACATAAAACTCATGCATGATGAGCATCCCGCCGACATGGCATAAAAGGGATCTCAAAGCAAACATGCATGGCAACACATGAGTATCCCATCAACATACAACAAAGGGATCTCAAAACACAACATGAAAAATCATGACAATAAGTACATCACACAGATAATTATGCATCACATCAAGCAAGAATCATGAAAATGAGTAAGAAATAGGATCCCACATCAAACATCAAGCAGGGACTTGTGTAGCACAATGCACAAAGAAGAAGTACATGAACACAACATATACCTCACAACCAAGGGCCATCTAAGGAAGCAGATGTCAAACTGTTGAAGTTGCTTGGACCATCAATCTCACGGCATCAATCGCATGGAAATGGTTGCTCGCACATGAATGCTAACACCTACATTCCAATTAGAAAATTGCCTGAAGAATAGAATGAGAAAATGAGAAATATGAATGCACCATTAGATTTGCGGCGTCAAATAATGCAAAATAGACTATCCAATTTTTGAATTATGAGAAATTGAGAATCTGGGGCTAAAGGAATATTTTAGATTCCCCTTAGATTCCTCAAAGATTCTCCTCCATGGGTGGACAGGAAATTTGCAACTCCAAGGCGAATTTAACTTTGCCATTGCAATCCCTGCAGTCCATTAAAAATGACTGTAAACTTGACTACATTCCAACATGGAGAAAATTACCTCCTCAAGAAAATTGCAAGGATCATGGTTCTGCTCCCTATTTTTGTAGCAATCATGGTTCCACCCTCATAATGAAAATGGACAAAAAATGCAGAACTCTAATTGAGACACGCACAACGCCATTGTGTTTGTGCATCGAGAAGTGCTGAAACCAAATAAAATTTGTCAAAATCTAACAAAGTGAAATTTCACCCCTTCAGCAAAATGTTGCCTCGAACTACATGCCAAGATTCTGCCTCCTCTGTCTCAAAATTCTCACTCACTCCTGGTTCCTCCATCCTCCCCTGTGCGCTAAAAAGTCTGGGTTCTTTTAAAAGTTTTCAGCGGATCACCCAATGCAAGAGGTTGGCATAGTGATAAAAATAGGCATTGGTTGAGGAGGGGTCAGGTGGTCAAACCCCACCCCTCCTTGTTTTATACATTCACAACCGCATATATATATATATATATATATATATATATATATATATATATTATAATATATATATATATATATTATATATAAATATATATATATATATATATATATATATATACTGAATTGATTATCAGGTGGCGGGTCCACTGTTTTGCAAGCCCATGCTCCCATCCCTTGCCGCTAGTTTCGTTGTGCTGCATTAATATTGACACGTTATTGTTTAAGGGTTGGTGGCGGTATGTTGGTACATGGTGTATGGAGGTGGTACTGCTTATGGGGTTGCCCACTCAGGGACCGACCCACGTGCGTCGGGCAGGTTCGACCCTCGCCGGTCCCGAATTAACTATTATATGGTGCGTTGAGGGATTTCGAGGTGTGGGCTAGGTCCACAGGAGGTGGCCCGTGCCCACCCCTTTAATTCAATATGTTTAACAGTTATGTGTGGTGGAGGGCTCGACAGGGTGATGGCCACTGAGCCAAACTTAATTTTTTTTTTTAATTTTGTAAGGTGGTTGCAGGAAGGCTGGCGGGGGTGATGGCCCATCGGCCCAAAAGTTATGATTTTGTTATGATATATTTGGGGGTGGCAAGGGTGGTGGCCCGCCACCATATTTATAATTTTTTTTTTTTACTTTTATAAAGAGGGGGTAATTTTCAAAGTTTTAAAAAATAAGGGATATTGGGAAAATTAACAAGGCCACAATTTCGACCGATTTTGAGAGCTAGGTTTAATGCCTCGAGATTGGTCAAATTGTAGGACACTTAAACCTAGCCCACAACCCAACTTTGACTGGCTCATTCTCCCTCATATGAGCTTGGATTGACGAACCGTTCACACCTTTGCCATCAGGACGACAAGATCTGTGTTGTGGTCCAGGGTCGACATCATTCTGAACAATTTGATTTTCAAGTGTTCATAAACCCTCTTTGTCTTGTGTGTCTCTGGAGCCACCTGGATCAATCCTCCCCAATAAGGACCTTTTGGTCCTCAAAAAGCATGAGAAATAATGTGCAACTTTTCTATACCTTATCTGCATCACAAGGGTCCTGAAAAGGTCTCGCTTCCATCTCCTTCACCTTTGTTCTTTGAAGCCTTAAGCGACGAGCTGACACCTGCTACCTCTGCAACCTATAGTATGTTATTTTGAAAACTACATGCTTGAATTTTATGACAAACTAATGACCCAAACGTCCCATACTTTCCATGAGTTTATAACACATACTTGGTAGTCAAGTTTACATCAAGATGGACGCAAGACCTCAGCTATGACAACAAGGCCAACCTATCATTGTTGCTTCAACAAGTGATGGAAAAACTCATGACCATTGCAACACATGATTTACAAAGTCAAGACCAAACATTATTGACTTGATAAGTGATGGAAACACGGCATCACTTTCATAGTTTATCATGCAACTCAAACTAAGACTAGACATCATTGTTGCTAACCAAGTGATGGAAACACATCATCACTTTTAAATTTTAAAATGCAACAAATGATTAAAGTATGACCATGAAATGTTAACATATCTAGAAACCATTTTTTACTTATCAATTTGAATGGGTCACCTCCTTGTGGTGGTTTTACTTGTCGAACAATCGTTTCACCTGGTTCATGCACCGACACTTTGTCTTTAAGGCGTTGTTCTGGATGGAGCCTCCAACAAGTGGCTCTTTGATGGCCACTTCTATCACAATGACTGCATTAGGTTTTCTTCCTCCATATCTGATTAACCTGTTTCTTTTCATGTTGTTGAGACGGTCTTTCACACCTCATCCTTTTGTGTGCAACCATTCTTTTCCAACACTTAGAAAATGTATGGTTATGTAATCCACAAAAGGTACATGTTTTTTGATGCCATGTTTTATGTTCATAATTAACAACATGATTATAATTGAAATGAACATTCAAATGTCTAGAGTGGTTATACCTTTCGTTGTCATCCCTGGTGTAAGTACGGTGATGAGAGCTTGCCTCAGCTCTTTCCCTACAATGAAAACTACCATGGGATTATGGGGATGTGTTCCCATCATTCTATTTCCTCGATGATTTCAATAATGTCCCGGAAGCACATGATACCTTCGAGCATTCTCCTTTGGTGTATCTCGAGCCTACAAATTGAGGTCTTTGAAAAACCTCCAATGGTTGAGTTATGCCTTGGTTATTAACACCAATTTCTTCTTCCTTCTCGTGCTTCATCTTGGTAAGGACCCTCATGTTTGTCCTTGTAATTGGGATCTCCAAATCTCCAATAGAAATCATACTATGTGACGATGAAACCAAAAGGAAATCAACATCTTTTACCTCCTCTGTTGAATTGGAAAGAACTGATGAGGGTTGCTCATCATTCATTGTTGGTGGTTCGCTAAGTGTCATGGCGCATTCCCTAACTTCCTTTGTGACATACTCAAGTCCTACCTGATGGGGTAATTCCTTTACTTTGATGGGGTTGACGATGCCTTGGCCATTAATGCCCAAGCCTTTTCCTTCATACCCCATTCTCTTCAACAGTTTGGAGCCAATTCCCGAGGTATTATTTTCAAAAACAGTGAAAACATTATCAGGAAACATACATGAAGATGGACAACTACTTTTTACCTCACATGGGCCTGATTGCAGCTTCTCCAAGGCCTTGTCCTTTGCTTGCAACTGTCGTAGCAAACTTTGTTTTTCCTCTTTCTCTTCATGTAGGCGCATCTTCAATTCAGCGTTCTCATTTTGAAGATTATGTTTGTTCTGCTTTAGTTCTTCCAGGGCCTCTTCTGTGGCTTGACACTCAAGCTGCAATCACTCCTTTTCCTCTGTCTCTTTTTGTGGAGTTTCATACATTATTTCCACTCTTTTGGAAATTTTTAGCATGGTCTCATACATAGCTTTTTCTTCCTCAATGCAAAGACTGCTCTGATACCACTTAATCTAGGTTTGAGTGCGACGAAGGACCTTTCCAAGACCTTTTACTTTTATGGTGTGTTAAATTGCATTTTTTAAAATAACATTAATGAATACATGTGCATGTTGTAAAGAAGAGGAGCGTGACAATCATCAACAACATAAAAACATAAGACGTTGATAACGGAGTTCGTCCAGGAGGGACTACGTCTCTGGGCCCCGATGTCAAGATGGTGTAGGTTGTTGCATTAAGTGTTGTCAATAGTGATGATGTACACAAGAGATGATGTCATGATCATACAAGGAAAATGCCCTCGCGCAAGAGTGGCTCTAAGAGATGTTCCACTACAAGAACTCTCAGTCAAAAGACTCATATCAATATGACATAAAAGTCATGCACGATGAGCATCCCGCCAACATGTCATAAAAGGGATCTCGAAGAAAACATGCATGGCGACACATGAGTATCCCATCAACATACAACAAAGGGATCTCAAAACACAACACGACAAATCATGACAATAAGTACATCACATAGATGATTCTACATCACATCAAGCAGGAATCATGAAAATGAGTAAGAATAGGATCCCACATCAAACATCAAGCAGGGACCTATGTAGCACAATGCATAAAGAAGAAGTACATGAACACAAAATATACCTCACAACCAAGGGCCATCTGAATAAGTAGATGTCAAACTGCTGAAGCTGCTCGGACCGTCGATCTCATGACATCAATCGCATGGAAATGGTTGCTCGCACATGAATGCTGACACCTACATTCCACTTAGAAAATTTGCTCAACAATAGAATGAGAAAATGAGAAATTTGAACGCACCATCAGATTTGTGGAGTCGAATAGTGAAAAATCGACCGTCCAATTTTTGGATTATGAGAAATTGAGAATCTGGGGCTCAAGGAATATTTTAGATTCCCCCTAGATTCCTCAAAGATTCTACTCCATGAGTGGACTGGAAATCTACAACTCCGAAGGTGAAACTAACTTCTCCATTGTGATCCCTGTGGAAAGCCATGAAAAACAACTGTGAACATGACTATATTCTGACATGGAGAAAAATCACCTCCTTAGGAAAATTGCAAGGATCATTGTTCCGCTCCCTATTCTTGCAGCAATCATGGTTCCACCCTCATACTAAAAATGGCCTAAAAATGCAAAACTCTGATGGTGACACAGATAGCGCTATTGCGTTCGTGGCATCGAGAAGTGCTAAAACCATATAAAATTTGTCAAAATATGACAAAGTGAAATTTCACCCCTCCTGCAAAATGTTACCTTGAACTGCGTGCCAAGATTTTGCCTCCTCCGTCTCAAAATTCGTGCCCCCTCCTAGTTCCTCCATTCTCCCTTGTGCTGAAAAATCTGGGTTCTTTTAAAAGTTTTCAGGTAGATCACCCAATGCAAGAGGTTGGCATAGTGGTAAAAATAAGTGTTGGTTGAGGAGGGGTTGGGTGGTCAAACCTCGCCCCTCCTTGTTTTATGCATTCACAACCGCATATATATATATATATATTTATATATATAATATATATATAATTATATATATATAATATATATTATATATTATATATATATATTATATATTTGAATTTATTATCGGGCAGCAAGTCCATTGTTTTGGTGGCCCGTGCCCCCATCCCTTGCCTCTGGTTCTGATGTGCTACATTAATATTGGCACGTTATTTTTTATGGGTTGGTGGCGGTACGTTGGTACATGGTGTATGGAGGTGGTATTGTTTATGGGGCCACCCATTGGGGGGGCGGCCCATGTGGGACAAGCGGGTTTGACCCCCGTCAGTCCCGAATTAACTGTTATATGGTGCGTTGAGGGATTTCGGGGTGTGGGCCGGGTCCACTGGAGGTGGCCCGTACCCACCACTTTAATACAATATGTTTAACGGTTATGTATGGTGGAGGCCTCGACGAGGTGATGGCTGCCAAGCCAAACTTAATTTTTTTTTAATTTTGTAAGGGGGTTGCGGGAGGGCCAGTGGGGGTGATGGCCCATCGTCCCTAAAATTTTGATTTTTTTATGATAAATTTGGGGTGGCGAGGGTGCTAGCCCTCCACCATATTTATAATTTTTTTTTTGACTTTTAGAAAGACGGGGCAATTTTCAAAGTTTTAGAAAATAAGGGACATTGGGAACATTAACGAGGTTGCAATTTCAACTAATTTCGGGAGCTAGGTTTCATGCCTCAAGATCATTCAAATTGTAGGACACTTAAACCTCGCCTAGAGCCCAACTTTGACCAAAACTTTAACTGGCTCGTTCTTCCTCATACGAGCTCGGATTGATGAACCGCTCGCACCTCCATGATTAGGATGACGAGATCTACACTCTGGTCTTGGGTCGACATCATTCTGAACAATTTGATTTTCAAGTATTCATAAACCCTCTATCTTATGTGTCTCTGGAGCCACCTAGATCACTCATTCTCATAGATAAATTGATGGGATTTGAACTTCAAATCTCATAGTACATAACATGATCCAGACTTAAACAAGAACGCAACAAATTACAAAGATAACCATATACACAAAGATGCAATGGAAATAATACTTCATTTCATTAATGGAATATACTGAAATATGCTTACAACCAGAAATGGAAATAAACCAACTAGGGAGATGGCAGCTTATCTCTGAGAAGAGATGTGTGGCTACATGCCTCTTAATTGTGTTACAATGAGGCTCCAAGGCCTATTTATTGTTGAGAAACAATGGAAAAACCCTTCACATTCCAAAATCTAACCCTAGAAGATGAAACGCCAACTTGTGGGCCCCGTTTTTGGATAAGTTGGTACATCAACTTCCCGGGGTCGCGAATTGGTCGTATTATCTCCGTTTGATGCGCATGATAACCCATTGGGAGGATCTATCTGAGGACTACGACGGAAAATACGATTTTTAAACAAAAAAATCGTCGTCGAAAGATTTCCCAAAAAACATCGTTTAGGGCCTCAAAACGGCTCCAGAAGTTTAGGACCCAAAAAACTGCTAAAAATAGTAAACTGTGCTATAATTAAGGAAACTAGAAAAACTGAAAGCAGCACTAGAGGGGATCCAAGTGGAATTAGCGGGTGGCCACCAATATCCACCTGGATCATTCCTCCCCCCTTAGGAAGCAATGGTCCCCATTGTGTTGAGTTCCTCCATGAGATGAGGGAACTTCTGCTGCACTTGGTCCCTGGTGAGCCACTTGCCCTGGTGAAGGAGTTGTCTTGCTTTGACAACTCGATATAGTTGGATATTCTGCTGGCGAGTGTGCTTGATCTGTGTGTCCATGATCCGATCAGTTGCAGCTTGTTCCATGCAAGCTGGATTTAACTCTGTGGGTGTGAGTTGTTCTACAATGTCGGACGTGTCTAGTAATGGCGGAAAGTATGGCCGAAGGCGGTCAACATTGAACATCGGGTGCAGGCCAAGGAATGGGGGAATTCTGAGCTCAAATGCATTGTCTCCCACAGCCTTGGTAATGGTTTAAGGGCCATATCGCAGTGGTCTGAGTTTCTGATAGGCTCCGGTAAGGCGTTCCTTTTACAAATGAAACCAGATTTTGTCACCCACCTGAAACTTGTGTGGCACCCGATGTTGATCATGTCGTTGCTTGTACTTAGCATTAGATTTCTCCAAAATGTCATGGACCTACTGGCGAATATGTTGGATGTGCTCAATGAAGTTTTTTGCCTTATCTGTTTCGGACTAGACGTGAGCATAATCTACATGAGTAGCTGCAAATGGCGTGGCCACATCGATGGGACATAGTGGTTGGAATCCCAATCCCTCCTAAAAAGGGTTGTGGCCAATCGAGCTATGGAGAGCCCGGTTGTAGCTGTGCTGAACATAGGGAGGCTCTCGTCCCATGTGCGTAGATGCTTTGAGTTGTACATGCACAGAATTTGTACGATCATCCTGTTGACAACCTCTGTTTGGCCATCAGTTTGAGGATGGAAGGCTGTGGACTTAGTGAGTTTGGTGTCCAGCATCGACCAGAGACTGGACCAAAATGTACCAAGGAACCTGTTGTCCCGATCTGAGATGATAGACTGTGGGATCCTAAAGTGCATCCACACTCGTTCGAAGAAGAGTTTAGCAGTGGCTTCTGCTGTGATATTCTTCTTGTAGGCCATCATAATGGCCATCTTGAGAACCTGTCGACGACCACAAAAACACAGTCATTTCCATGCTTAGTGGAAGGAAGGCCTGACATGTAATCCATGGAGATGGATTCCCAAGGCTGATTAGGGGTAGGTAGTGGGGTATAGAGGCCTTGCTTCTTGATGGTCGGTTTGGCAATGGCGCAGGTAGTGCATGACGTGATGTACTTCCCGACATCCTGTCGAAGATTCGGCCAATAGAAATACTTCTGCAGTACTACCACCATATTTTCGACCCCAAAATGCCCAGCATCCTGACTGTAGTGTGCTTCCCAAATCATCTTGGCACACTCACTTGAAGGAACACAAAGGTGACCCAGGTGGCATAACAGGCCATCCTGGAGGTGAAAATCTGGAACATGCTGACCCTCCAAGAGATTCTGGTATGTGTGGCCGAATTCCAGGTCGCTTTAGTAGAGCAGTGGCCAATCAGAAGTCTCGTGCCCACAAGAGTTAAGCACGGTGGTTAATGCCATGATTGCTGGTCGATTGAGGCAATCTGCAACATTATTAGTGCTGCCCTTCTTATACTTGATATTCAAATGGAACTGTTGCAGGTATGTGGACCACTTCTGAGGGCGATCATTCTGCAATTTCCCTTGGATCTGTATGAACTGCAGGGGTCGGTGGTCTGTGTGGATGACTGTTTCCTTCCCCAAAATGTAATGCTTCCATTGTCGGTAGGCCTGCACAATGGAATACATCTCTTTATCATAAGTGGGATACTTCCAGACTGTGTCTGGAAGTGTTTCACTGTGAAATTCCACTGGATGTCCGTGTTGAGTAAGGACTGCCCCAATAGCATAGTCAAAGGCATCTGTCTTGACCTCAAATGGTTGTTGTAAATCTGGTAACGTGAGCATTGGTGTCATGCAGAGGCGATCTTTCAACTCTATGAATGCCTTCTGTTGAGATTCAGACCAAAAGAATTTGGCCTTCGCTCCTCCCTTGGTGACTTGACTCAAAGGCCAAGTGACATGAGAAAAACCCAACACGAACCTGCGGTAGAAGTTGGCAAGACCTAGAAAGCTATGGAGCTCTATGAGAGTGGTTGGAGATGGCCAATCCCGAATGACTTGGATCTTGGCTTCATCCACATGCACCCCCATTTCATCAATAATGTATCCCAGATACTGATCCTGGGTCATGCCAAAAGTGCATTTCTCCAAATTGGCACATAGCTTGTGTTGCCGTAGTGTTCGGAGAACCTGTTGAATGTGGTGGAGGTGCTCTTCCCAACTCTGGCTGAAGATCAGAATGTCATCCAAGTATACCACTACAAATGAGTTGGTGAATCGCCACAAGATGTCATCCATTAGCCTCATGAAGGTTGCAGGAGCATTCGTTAACCCGAAAGGCATAACCAACCATTCGAAAAGGCCCTCCTTGGCTTTGAAGGCAGTCTTCCACACATCAGAGGGTTCAATCGGTACCTGGTGATATCCTAAATTCAAATCAATATTGCTGAAATATTTTTCCCCCTTTAGTTTGTCCAGGAGGTCATCAATCCGTGGGATCAGCTACCTATTACAAACAGTGATCTTGTTCAGCGCCCGATAGACAATACATAGTCTCAAAGTCCCATCCTTCTTCTGTACCAACACAATTGGGCTCCTGCAAGGTGATGAACTTGGACAAATGTGGCCTTTCTGCAGCAGCTCCTGAGTCTGCCTCTTGATTTCATCATTCTCCAGAACGGAGCGTCGATAAATTTGTCCATTGGGTAGCGGCACACCTGGGGTCAGATCGATGGAGTGCTTGACCTGACAGTGCAGAGGAACCCCTACGGGGGAGGTGAAGATGTCCTCGTACTCCACGACCTTGTCCATCTGTAGTTGTCGTGTAGAGGGGCCCTGTTTGGAGGTTGTGGCCACCGTCTTCTTCTTTCCTTGAGGGCATATCGTCAGGAAAACAAATTTTCCAGTTTTGGAAATGAGCTTACTGCACTGTTTTGCAGTAATCAAAGAGATGGCAGTAGGCGGTGCTACCTCTGGTATCATGTACAACTGATTTCCCAATGTAATAATAACAGCACGGGGCCTTGATTGATACACAACATGTCGCTTCCACAAGTATGGTTTTCCTAATAATACATCACAAGCATCAAGGGGAGAAATGTCACACAATACCTCATCCATGAAGGGTTTGATGTTGTATGGAAGGCGACATTGTTGGCTCACGCAAAGATCCCGTCCTTGGTGTAGCCACCCAATGGTGTACGATTGTGGATGTGTTGTGGTCGGTAAGCCCAACTGCTTCACGACCTCTGCCGAAATGAGGTTCTTTTTGCTCCCGCTATTGACAATGAACTGTAGCGAGGAGCCCCTTACCCACATCTGGGAGTGGAAGAGACGCTCCTCCTCCTTTGGATCTTCGGGTTCATTTTTCTGGATCTTGGCAGTAGCAACAGTGGCGTTGGGATCTGCATCAATGATCTGCTTCCCTTTGTCATTCCCCTTGTCAGGTTCTGACTCAGAGTCGAAACCTCCATCTGATTCTGAAACCTTTAGCTCAGCCACCAATGACTAATTCGCCCGACACTCACTTATGTTGTGAGTGGAGCTCTTATGGAACTCACACCATTTTCCCGTGTCCTTTTTCGGCTTTGCGGCACTGATCTTTGCTTGTAGCTTTGGCGGGTTGTCTTGGGCTGCCCCACCTTGGCTTTGTCCTTTGTTCTATGGTTTCGGGGAACCTTTCCCTTGCTTTAGATTCGTAGATCCAAAGTCTTGCTTCTTTTGTTTAAACTTCTGCTCGATCTTGACGGCATATCGGTATGCTATGCCGAGAGAGGAGATGTTCAAGAATTCCATTTCTTCCTGGATGTACTTCTGAAGGGAGGCGTGGTATTTGAGTATCAAATGTTGTTCCGAATCCTTGATACCCAACTTCGTGTGAAGGGTATGGAAAAGATTGGTGAACTCCGGCACATCTTGATCCCTTCCCTACTGTATCGTGGGCCACTTTATGTATTCATCCTCATAGCTTCCAACAGGGTAGTATTGCTCCTTTATGGCATCCCGGAATGAATTGCAAGTGGGTGCGGCTGAAAATAGCTAGCCTGTAGTTTCATCCTTCTGCTCGCAGTAGGTTTCCCACTAGTCCTTGACGTGTGGGGGCTGCTTTGAGAAGAGCGAAAACAATCTTTTCCTGACTCGAAAATTCATGAGTAGAAAAATAACCCTCTAGCAGATTTAACCATTTATCTACAGCATCTGCGTCTATCTGACCCTCGAATATGGGGATTTCAAAATTAACTTGTACCTTAAAGGGCGTGGCATTTCCACAGTAGCTGCTGGAAGCCGATGCGTCACTTTTGGGTAGCCGCTGAAGGATTTGGGCAAAGTTGTCCATCATCGTGTTCCGTTGTCACTTGAGGGCTTCATCGAGCAAGATTTTTATAGGATGTCCTACTCCCTCGTCTTTCTTCTCATCTGCCATGGGAGGTCGTCGGGATTTGTGAGGCTGGTCTTTCAAAGGTTCGACCAGCTCAAGCCCTAACTCCTTATATCCCGACCTCGTTGGGGACATGCAAAGAAAAACAGAGAAAAAGCAGACCGCTCTGATACCACTGATCCAAAGTTAAATAGGAATGCAACAAATTACAGAGATAACCATATACACAAAGATGCAGTAGAAATAATACTTCATTTCATTAATGGAAAATACTGAAATATGCTTACAACCAAATAAACCAGCTAGGGCGATGGCAGCTTATCTCTCAGAAGAGATGTGTGGCTACATGCCTCTGAACTATGTTAAAATGAGGCTCGAAGGCCTATTTATTGTTGAGAAACAATGGAAAACCCTTCACATTCCATAACCTAACCCTAGAAGATGAAACGCCAAATTGTGGGCCCCGTTTTTGGGTAAGTTGGTACATCAACTTCCCGGGGTCGCGAATTGGTCGTATTATCTCCGTTTGATGCACATGATAGGCCGTTGGAAAGATCTCTCCGAGGACTACGAAGAAAAAGACAATTTTGAGATAGAAAAATAACTGGCGGTAGATTTCCCAAAAAACATCGTTTAGGGCCTCAAAACGGCTCCGAAAGTTTAGGACCCAAAAAACTACTAAAAATAGTAAACTATGCTATAGTTAAGGAAACTGAAAAAATTGAAAGAAGCACTAGAGGGGATCCAAGTGGAATTAGCAGGTGGCCACCAATATCCACCTGGATCAAAGAGAAAGGTATAAATATGATTTCCATCACACTTATTTTGATTACGTTAAGCATGATAAATTTCCACATAAGCATTGGAAAATAATTTCACGTTCCTTTTGTGGTTTGGTTAACCATAGTGTTTCTAGATGTTGGAAGAGAATGGCCACATACAGGAAACTTTTGAAGGAAAGAAGGCAAGAAGCCAAAGGTCCACTGGATAAGGAAAATTATGTTGTCAAGAAGATGAACATGTGTTGTACTTATTTCCATAAGCAAGGACATATTGCTGAAAGGTGTTTGACTTTGAATCCAACAATGCTTCCACGAAATTTGAAGAAAGTGGAGAAAGAGTATGGTAAGAATGGAATGGAAGTTTCTATAATCGATGTGTTTTAGGATGAGCCACATGTTGATATCGATGTGCAGTTAAAAGAAGCACCTTTGGTGTGGATTGGTAAGAAATGGCTAGAGTTCTTATCCAATTAAAGTTACATGTTTTCTTTATGAGAAAAGAAATGTGCCACATCTATTTTCATTTCTTTGCTAATGGAATGCAAGTTGCAAGATGGAAAAGTTGAGTATGTAGACTCACTTTATTGCGGCAAAATTAGCTTCATTTCAGCTTGGAAAGTACATGTATATGTGATTGAGGATCTTGTACTTATGATTGTGCTTAAGAGAAAGTTGAAGAATTGAATACATGCATGAGGATGGAATGTATGAACACAGGGATGTTAATGGTTTCCTTATATTTGAACATGTATGTAATTGACTTGATGGAAAGCTATTGACCATCATAATGTTTTGCTTAAACATGTATGTAATTGACTTGATGGAAAGCTATTGACCATCATATTGTTTTGCTTAAACATGCATGTAATGTCATATCAACTTAGAAGAGTTGATTTGGTGTCCAAGATTGTAAAAGGGAGATAATGATGAAGTGTTTCATCTTTGTAAAAGAATCATTAAAAATATTTTTGTACATGCTTGACTTGAAGGGTCAATTGTTGAAAGGGAATGGTTTTTTCGGCTTGTGATTTAGTCGATCATTTGTGCACAAGATGTAAAGACATGATGATGATTCACATGATGTGAAATTTGTTTCTTTTAGTGAGGCAAGAATTTATGTCGTCAATTAGTTTTCTTGTATTTTGGTATCATCTGCTGAAGGAGATTTGTAGCAGCAAAGGTTGCCATGGAAGTGGCTCGGAAGCGATATTCGGCTACCTTCTGTAAATTCTGAATGAGTTCAAGGAAGACAGTTCTTAACAGGAGGACAAGCGCATCTAGGAAGGGAAGTGTCGACTACCTTCGAGATTTGGTTCAAAGGCACCCGCCATGCAAGAAGGTGTATGAAGGCTGAAAGAAGAGAGTATTGTACTCTCATCTACTATTCAAATCAGTATATCAGTCTTTTGGGGTCAAAAATATTCCCAATGGGAAGGAGTGATCAGATATTGATCCAGGACTTTAATGATAGCTCAAAATTCAAAGTGTTCGAAAGAGCGTCGAACCTAAATATTTGGATAGCCCTCGTCTTCCTAATTCCAATGCCATGAACAGTTTGAAAAACTAACATTGTATGAAGAAGTTATCACCATTTGAAAAAGTCTAGTAAACTGCAATTTCCAAGAATAATTGATTTTTGAGAAATATTAAAAAAAGAATATTCCAAGGAATATTCCCCAAGATATTCCTTTTGGGTGACCAATAAGAAGCTGAAATGTGGCAAGCCTGGAGGCCACCACATGGCCCTAGAACAGTGTTGTAAAATTTTGGTGGATCGAACCCGTGACCTTTGATAAGCTAGACTAGTGCGTTACAACCTCCACTATGCATTGTTTCTTAACCATCTATGGTCAAAGGCTATATTTGAAGTTTAATGTGTGGAGGTTTGGGGAGCAAGGCCACCAGCGGTTACCCACCAGTAGTCCCCAAAAACTATCACATGTTCGCCGATTGTAATTAACCACACGTGGTTGCACATTAACCACCAACCTTATCCCGTAACCGCTAATTCTACCCATCACATGCATGCCCGACGGTTAAGCTAACAATCAGTGATATGTTCAAGCTTGGCGAAGTGCCAAAAAATGGTGGTATGCCAAATTTAGTGACAGTTAACTCCAGGTTTCCAAATTTAGTGGAGGATCACTAGGAGTTACTGATTAAATGCACTCCAGAAGTGATTTTCAACCTAAAAGAGTGAACCAAAAGGCTAGCTAGGCTAATTGAGGCCTTCTGAAGCCAATGGGAAAGTCCATAGAAGCTGAAGAAGCCATATTCAAAGAGACTTTCACTTAGGGAGATTTTTGAGCTCAGGGCCACCAGGGGTTGGAGGCAGTTGCAAGAGCTACTAATATCCATTCTCAATGAACCAAAAATCATTGATGACTATAATGAGCCTTTTGAATCCATTGTAAGGGTTTATAGAGGAATCTGAAGACTTATAAAGGCGAAAATGCTATAGAGAAGTTTGAGGCAGCCTAGTGCCAACCATGGAGGAAGGCTTGGATCGAGGATGTAGTGCTCATTTTGAGCAAATGAATAGTCTATTGTTCATGTCTGATATGTGTTGGAGACTGTAGAAGAGGTTTCAGAGATATTTTAATAATTCAGAAGGAGTTTGTGCCATCAAGAAGCTCGAGGAAGCTCAGTGCACCGATCGAAGGAATCAAGTGCAAGGGATCTCAGATCTATTTACAGAATGATGAGAACCATGATAGGGATACAGATGGTTTTATAATCCCATTGGTTCCATAAATAACCATTGGAGTTGAGTGTGGAACTTGTAAAAGAATTGAAGCCATAATCCCAAAGAGCCATGTCAAATTGACAGAAGCTCAAGGAGACGTAGCCCACGATATTTGGGTGAACTCCTAGATTAAATTTTTTGTTATGTGTTGATTCTTATTTGCTGCATTATATGGCTGTTATGTGTGTTTAATATTATCAAAAACAAATCAACTTAAAGCACTTAAGAGGTTAAAAATAAACAAAGACATACACCTGTTTCAATTAGTTAATTATGCAATTGTCAACATAAGCTAGATCAAATAATTGTTAAGATTTGGAGTGAAGGGTTCTTGTAAGTAAAACAAGATGTTAAACCCTCATTTCACATCAATTATAGGTATAACCATAAATATAAAGATGTAGCAAAAATGACACTTCATTTCGTTAATATCAAATACTGAATTATGCTTACAAATAGAATGGAAATAAGGCTAGCTTGGGCATGATAGCTTATCTCTAAGAACAGATGTGGTGGCTACATTCCTCTGAACTATGTTACAATGAGGTGTAGAGTCCTATTTATTATTGAGAAATAATGGAAAAGCCTAAATATCCAAAACCTAACCCTAGGATATGAAGCGCCAAAACTATGGGCTCTATTTGGGTACATTGGTACATCAACAACCCGAGGTCATAACTTTGGCATATGATCTCTGTTTGACACACACAATACCTCGTTAGAAAGATCTATATGAAGACTACAACTTCCTACTAGAAAAAACTAGGTGATGACCCTTATTGGCCCTTATTTTCCCCAAAAAAAAAGTTGTTTAGGGTCTCAAAACATCGCTTGAATTTCAAGACCCGAAAAACTACCAAAAAACGTTACTTGTGCCACAATTAAGGAAACTGAGAAAGTTAAAGAGACAGTGGTGGGGGTCCAAGTGGAATAGGAAAATGGCCAACAACATTCAACTGGATCATTCCCCCCCCCTTACGAATAAATGGTCCCCATTGCATTGCATTCCTCCATGAGATGAGGAAACTTCTGCTGAAATTGGTCCGTGGTGAGCCACTTGCCCTAGTGGAGGAGTTGGCCTGCTTTCCCAACTCAATATAGTTGGATCCTTTGCTATCAAGTGTCATTGATCTGTGTGTCCATGATCCAATCAATTGTGGCTTGTTTCGTGCAGTCTAGGTTTAATTTTGTTGGTGTGATATGTTCTGCAATGTTAGATGTGTCCAACAATGGTGGGAAGTAGGGCTGAAGGTGGTCCACATTTAACATTGCGTGCAAACCAACGAATTGTGGAATGCTGAGCTTGAACGCATTATCCCCTACTTCCTTTTTGATGGTGTATGTCCCATATCAGAGCGAGAAGAGCTTGCGGTGGGGCCCAGCGAGATGCTCTTTCTGCAAATGTAGCCAAACTTTGTCGCTCACCTGGAACTTGTGTGGCACCTGATGTTGTTCTTGCCACTACTTGTACTTAGCATTGGCTCTGTACAATATCTCATGGACATGTTGGCAGATGTGATGAATTTTCTTAATGAAGTTGTTTGCCTTGTCGGCTTCGAACTAGACATGAGTCGAATCTCCTTGAATACCTGCAAATGGTATGGCCACATTAATGGGACATAGTGGCTGGAATCCCAAGCCCACATGAAAAGGACTATGGTTAGTCGAGCTGTGGAGAGCCCGATTATAGTTTTGTTCGACACAGGGGAGGCTCTCATCCCATGTGCATGGATTATTTCAGTTATACATGCGAAGAATGTGTATGATCATCTTGTTGAAAAACTTTGTCTGGCCATCAGTTTGGGGATGGAAAGTTGTGGAATTAGTGTGCTTGGTGTCTAGCATCAACCAGAGACGGGAGAAAAATGTACTCAGGAACATGTTGTCCTGATATGAGATAATATATTGTGGGATCCCAAAGTTGACCACACTCATGCAAAGAAGAGTTTAGAAATGGCTTCTGATGTGATTTTATTCTTGCAGGACGCCATAATGGCCATCTTTGAGAATTTTTCGATGACCAAAAAAACACAGTCATTTCCATGGTTAGTAGAAGGAATTTATGACATGTAATCCATGGATATTAATTCCCGAGGTTGGCTAGGGGTAGGTAGCGGAGTATAGAGGCCTTTCTTCTTGATGGTCGGTTTTGAAATGGTGTAGGTAGTGCATGATCTGATGTACTTTTCGACATCCTGTGGAAGATTCAGCCAATAGAAATACTTCTACAGTACTGCCACTAATTTCTCGACTCTGAAATGCCCAGCGGCTCGAATTTAGTGTGCTTCCCAAATCAACTTAGCACGCTAGCTTGAAGGAACACAAAGGTTTCCTAGGTGACATAAGAATGTGTCTTGGAGGTGAAAAACTAGAACTTTCTAACCCTCCAAGAGTGTCTGGTATGTGTGGCTGAATTCTAGGTCACTTTTATAGAGAAGTGGCCAATCAAAAGTCCTGTTCCCACAATAGTTGAGTACGGTGGTTAACACCATGATTGGTGGTTGACTAAAGCAATGTGCAACATTATTGGTTTTTCCCTTCTTGTACTTGATATCCAAATGGAATTACTGTAGCTATCTGGAGCACTTCTGATGGTGATCATTATGCAACTTCCCTTGCATCTATATGAACTACAGGGGTTGGTAGTTTATGTGGATGATGGTTTCCTTTCCCAAAATGTAATATTTCCATTGTTGGCAGGCCTGCACAATGGAATACATCTCTTTTCCATGAGTGGGAGACTTTCATATTGTGTCTGAAAGTGTCTCACTATGATATGCCATTGGATGCCCCTATTGAGTAAGGACTGCCCCAATAGCATAGTTAGAGGCATCTTTCTCAAGCTCAAATGGTTGTTATAAGTCTAGTAATGTGAGCATTGGTGCAGAGGAGAGGGGATGTTTCAAATATGTGAACGTCTTCTACTAAGATTCAAACCAAAATAATTTTGCTTTCTCTCCGCCCTTGGTGACTTGACTCAAGGGCCAAGTGATATGAGAGAACCCCAACATGAACATGCCATAGAAATTGGCAAGACCCAGAAAGTAGCGGAGCTCTGTCAGAGTGGTTGGGATTAGCCAATCCTAAATGACTTAGACCTTGGATGGATCCACATGCAACCCCATTCATCAATAATGCATCCTAGATTCTAAACTTGGGTCATGCCAAACGTGAATTTCTCCAAATTGGCACACAACTTGTGTTGTCAAAGTATTTGGAGATCCTATCAGATGTGGTGGAGGTGCTCTTCCCAAATTTGGCTGAAGATTATGATGTCATCCAAGTATACCACTACAAATGAGTTAGTGAATTTCCGCATAACCAACCATTCAAAAAGGCCCTCCTTGTCTTTGATGGCACTCTTCCGCACATCAGAGAGTTCGATTGGTAGTTGATAATATCCTGACTTCAAGTCGATCTTGATGAAATATTTGGCCCCATTGTGTTGGTCTACAAGGTCATCAATCTGTGGGATCGGGTACCTATTCTAGATAGTGATCTTGTTTAGCACTCGATAGTCAATACAGAGTCTCCAAGTCCCATCCTTCTTCTATACCAAAATGATCGAGCTCCCACAGGGTGATGAACTCAACCAACTGTGACCTTTCTGTTGTAGCTCCTCAACCTGCCTCTTGATTTCATCGTTCTCGAAAACAGAGCATTGATAGATTGGTCTATTGGGAAATGGTGCACCTCGGGTCGGATCGATGGAGTGCTTGATCTAATAGTAGAGAGGCACCCTTACGAGGGAGGTGAAAATGTCCTCATACTCCTCCACGACCTTGTCCATTTGTTGTTGTCATGCGTAGGGGCCCTGTCTGAAGGTTGTGGCCACCATCTTCTTCTTTGCCTGAGGGTCTATCATCAGGAAAACAAATTTCTCAATTTTGAAAATGAGCTTACTGAATTTTTTTTCAGTAACCAAGGAGATGGCAGTATGTGGTGCTACCTCTTGTATCCTGTACAACTTATTTCCCAAGGTAAGAATATTAACACGAGGCATTGACTCATATGCAAAATGTCGCTTCGAAGAGGAGTAATGTCACATAATACGTCAACCGTGAGGGGCTTGATGTTGTATGCAAGGCGGCACTGATGGATGACGTGAAGATCCCATCCTTGGTGAAGCCACCCAATGGTGTATAGTTTTGGGTGTGTTGTGGTCGGTAAGCCCGACCACTTCACGATCTCTACTGAAATGATATTCTTTTGGCTCCCCGCTATCAACAATGAACTGTAGCGGGGAACCCTTTAAACAAATCTAGGAGTGGAAGAGGTGCTCCTCGTCCTCTAGATACTCGTGGTGGGAACGGTGTCATTGGACTATGCATCAATAATCCACTTCCTCTTGTCATTTCCCTTATCAGGTTCTGACTGATAGTCAAAACGTGCATCTGATTTAGAAGCCTTCAACATAGCCACTAGTGACTGCTTGGCCCGACACTCACTTGTGTTGTGAGTCGAGCTCTTATGGGACTGACACCACTTTCTCATGTGCTTCTTCAGCTTCGCGGTGTTGTTCATTTCTTGCAGATTTGGCGGGTTGTACCGGGCCACCTCGCCTTGGCTTTATCCTTTAGTCTGTGGTTTTGTGGCACCTTTCCCTTGCTTTAGATTTGCAAATCCGAAGTCTCACCTTTTCTGTTTAAGCTTATGCTTGATCTTAACAACGTATCTGTAAGTCATGCAGAGCGAGGAGATGTCCAGGAACTCCATCTCTTCCTGGATGTACCTATTTAGGCAGCTGTGGTAGTTGAGTAATAAATGTTTCTCAGAATCCTTCATACCCAACTTCGTGCAAAGGGTATGAAAAACATTGGTAAACTCCCGCAAGACTTGGTCCATTCCATGCCGCAACGTGCTCCACTTTATGTATTTATCCTCATAGCTCCCAATAGGGTAGTACTCCTCCTCGATGACATTCCAAAATGAATTCCAAGTGGGTAAGGCTGAAAAGGGTGAGGGCATACTTTCATCCTTCTTCTCAGAGTAGGTTTCCCGCCCGTCCTTGACATGCAGGGCAACTTTGAGAGGAGAAAAATTAATCTTTTCCTGTATGTAAAAATCATGAACACAAAATATTCTTCTAGCAAATTTCACCATTTATCTATGACATCTGCATTTATTTGGCCCTCAAATATGTGAATGTAAAAGTTTACTTGTACCTTAAAAGGAGTGGCACCTCTAGAGTGGCCGCTAGATGTGGATGTGTCACTGGTGGGAAACTATTGAAGGATCTAGGAAAAATTATCCATCATCACATTCCTTTGTTACTCAAGGGACTCCTCAAGCAATATTTTGATAGGATATCCTACTCCCTTGTCTTTCTCTTCTTCCCCCATGGGTAGCCGTTAGCGTTTTCGAGGCTGATCTTGCAAAGGTTTAACCAGATCAAACCCTAAATCTTTATATCCCAACCTCTTTGGAGACACAAATAGAAGACCGCTCTAAGACCACTGATCCGGCTTTAAATAAGAACACAAAAAATTATAGATATAACCATAAATACAAAGTGGCAGTAAAAATAACACTTCATTTCATCAATATCAAGTATTGAAATATGTTTACGATCATAATGGAAATAAGACTAGGTCGAGTGATGGTAGCTTAACTCTTAGAAGATATGTGGTGGCTACATGCCTCTCAACTATGTTACCGTGAGTTTTAGCAGCCTAATTAGTATTGAGAAATAATGGAAAACCCTGAACATCCAAAAACCTAACCCTACGAGATGACACACCAAAACTATGGGCCTCGTTTGGGTAAATTGATACATCAACTTCTAGGGGTTGTAATTTTGGCATATGATCTCTGTTTGACGTGAAAAATACCTCATTAGAAATATCTATCTGAGGACTACAACTTTTGACTAGTTAACATTGGATACCCATGTATTTTGGACCCAAAAAAACTACCAAAAATAGTAAATTGTGCTACAATTAAGGACTCTAAAAAATGAAAGAGATAGTGGTGGGGTCCAAGTGGAATAGGCAAGTGGCTACCAACATCCACGTAGATCACATGACCAACACACAATCAACATGCACTCATGATGACCACATCCAACAACAACACCATCAACTTTGGACATGGCAAGACCACTACAACTATGACCAATGCCATGCACATGCAAGAATGAAATAGACCACAAGCATAAGGAACACATATGAGATCGACATGTATGCACAACCAACACATACTTCTCATCTAGTCCAAGGGTTAAACCATGCTCTGATACCCCTCTGTGGTGTCATATAAAACCCAAGGAGAAAAAAACTAGACATTCCCCAAATAGGAAAAAACCATGCTTGAATAGCACTTTGTAACACCCTCCTCCCACATTTACCCAAGTTAACCAGTTCATCGAGGTAAACATGTGACGAGAGGCTACTATGATGTGATTCAAATCCCCATATCTAGTTAAGGAAGTGGAATCCATAAAACAAAACCATACTGACCTTCCACACATGCTACAGAACCTTCAGGGGCCAACCAACCCTTCTAGGTGACTAGTCCCTGAGACAGCTTGGAATTTCAATGCCCTAAATCCTCATTCTCTCCCATGAAAAGGAATGCATGCAACTAGGACCCTCTAATCACTCCCACAACAAGGGTGTTGTTGGCATTATGATACATATGTTGTACTTGATGGCAACCCACTCATCTCAAATAATAAATTATAGTGCAGCAAAGTTCACGCACTTTCATGCAGAGAAATGTTCCTTTCATGCAGAGAAAAGTTCACGCACTTTCATGCAGAGAAAATTTGACACACTTTCATGCAGAGAAAAGTGCACGTGCATGGGAAATCTTATGGTTGGTTCATGGTATTAGTCGGACAGTTTTTGATCCTCTTGTTTTGGTTCGTGGTATTGCATCCAAAAGAATTAAACCCAAGTATTGGGCCTGTGGTATTGTTTCTCAATGGTTTTGATTCATGGTTTTGAGTGAGGCCTAGCCTATAAAAAGGAAAGGAGATCATTTGGCTAATAAAAAGTGTTGAAAATCTTAAGAAGAGCAAGATCTGAATTTCTAACAATCGGTTGGTGAGACATAGTTGAATCTGAATCAAGGAGAAATCAGAGCATTATAAGTCATATCTACTGAAGAGTTGGGACCCCTTTGACGCATGAATGGATCTCTGATTTCGACAATCTAGGGTATGTTTGAGAACTGATAAACTGTCTAAATCTGGAGGTGTGGAGTTGAATCGGCGAAGCAGGTGCGGAGGTGCACTAAGCAGTATATAGTGTAGGTGCAGAGTTGCACAGACTCGTCATGGCAGAAGTGTGGATATCCGCAGGTTTCCTTCGGTGAAGTTGCAGACCTTTCTTGAAATATATTTTAGCCGTCTTTTATCTATTTCTGCAAAGATGTGGGTTTAAATTGGTGTCTGGTTACTGGTGTTATTTTCTGGTTACTGCATTCTGAGAAGTTATTTGTTTAAAGGATATTGGGTGATGCACATTTACATGATTTTTTGGATCCAGTTTGAAAATTGATGAAACATGGTCCCTGGAAGGAAAGAGAAGGTAGTAGCCTTCTGTAGGTTAGCACCTACGTACTAGTATTTCAGCTAGTACAAGAGCTAAGGGGGTTGTAGCTCCCTTCCAGAAGAAGCTGGAAAATGAGAGAGGGTTGTAGCTCTTAGTAGATTGCAGCCTACGTACTGGTAAAATACTGCACCAGTACAAAATCATTGTAAGAAGAAGTTTCTAATTGAAAGAAGATAGACACATATTGCAGCAGGTGGTTTTCACCCACATTGGGTTTCCACCTTAAATCTTGTGTTCTTTGGTGTGACTGTCTATTTTGTGTTCCTGCTCATTATTCTATGGTTCTCATGACAAACATCTAAAGAATAAATTAAATTATAAGTTTGGAAGGTATATGCAATTTTCAATTGTCAAATTTGAAAATATTTGTATAAATTGATAAGAGTTTGATAATACCGACTCACCCACCCCTCTCAGTATTATTTCCAATAATTGGTATCAGAGCAGGACCTTCAGAAGAAGCTTTATCGCTTGAAGGAAGATCTATCATCACGAGCAACTACGAGAGAGAAGCATCGATCAGGCCACCAATTTCTGATTGGACCAATTTCGTGTATTGGAATGTAAGAGTCACTGCCTATCTTCAATCTCTTGGTACAGAAGTGTGGGATATCATAGATACAAGGTACACTTTTCCATCAGCAACTCCCACAGATTCAGCCAAGAAGAAGCAGTTTGAAACAAATGCAAAGGCTATCAATACTCTATTAGGATGTCTATCTCAATCAGAATTTGTCAAGGTTATGCAGTATAAAACCGCAAAAGAAATATGGGACAAGATCGTTCTGAGCTATGAAGGAGATGAACAGGTAAAACGAGAAAAACTTCAAACCCTCAGAATTCAGTATGAAAATATCTGAATGTACAATGATGAAAGTGTGGCTGACCATTTCCTACAAATAGATGAGATTGTTAATTGTATGAAAAACTTGGGTGAAGAAATAAAAGAGGCGATTGTGGTTGAAAAGGTTCTAAGGTCTTTGTCTCCTAAGTTTGAATCAAAAGTTTCTGTAATAGAAGAAAAGGAGAATCGACAGAAAATTACCATGTCACAGCTACACGGAATTCTAACCACTTACGAAATGAGGAAAGGAGGACCTTCAAACACGAGAGAAGTTGCATTCGAGGCTTCAGGAAAAGGAGATTACTATGAGTCAGGACATATGTCAGAAGAGGAGGAAGAATCAAATTTTGTTAAGAACCTTCAACAGGGTGCTGGAAGATTTAGAGCTAAGTTACCCTTCAAATGCTTTGCTTGTGGAAGAGTCAGTCACTATGCTTCCAAGTGTCCTCAGAAAGACAAGCTTGACAAAGGTAAGGAATCTGTTAGATGGAACAAGAAACAGAATGTAAGTAAGAAAAGCTACTACACTCATGAAGATAGTGATGGACTCTCAAAAAGTGATGAAGATGAATGAGGTAATAATTATAGACTTTTAATGGCTTTTGAAGATGATGATTTCATGGATGCTATAGATGAAGAAGGTCTTTATGAAGAGATTTCTAAACTCAAAATTTGTTTAGAAGAGAAAAATATGATTATTGATACTCTGCAATTTCAACTGGATGAAAGGGAAAAATATCATGAAAAGTTAGAATGTGAAATTGTGGGACTGAGAAAAGAGATTGAGAAAACAAAATCTCTTAATCTTAGGTTTGTTAAAGGATCTGAAACTCTAGATGAGATTATCAATGTGCATCGTTCTCCCCTAATCAAGACAGGTCTTGGATATAGTGAAGAAACATCTCAAGTGCAGAAACCATCCACCTCCAAAAGTTATCTTGATGCAACAAGG
Source organism: Pinus taeda (assembly GCA_000404065.3). Classification (NCBI taxonomy): domain Eukaryota; kingdom Viridiplantae; phylum Streptophyta; class Pinopsida; order Pinales; family Pinaceae; genus Pinus; species Pinus taeda. The sequence goes on from APFE030022318.1 coordinate 114,472, forward strand.
AGGAGTGAGCAAAGGCCCAATGGAGATGACCAAGTAAATCAGGGACAATTTATCTCAAGAATTAACAAAGACTAACAGGTAAATCAGGGGCAATACACCTTAGGGATGAACAAAAGCTACAATCAGCCACAGTTAAAATCTTCTCAATCTACCTCAAGAATGGATGACAGTAGAAACTACAATCATTTGGTTGGTAGATCTGATAATCGCAGGAGTTTCTTCAATGGCCAATGCTTCTCTTGTCATAACTTTGGTCACAAAGCAGCTTAATGTGTTGCCTATAAGACAATCATGACTATAGAAGCTAAAAAACAAAGAAGTATGACTGGGATCATGAAAAGAACCTACAATAACTTTTCTGCTTTTGAAAACGAAATTGAATGTTCTAGTTGTAACAACTTCAGTCATGAAGATTCTGAACGCAGGAGCAGGTTTCGGCAAACAACTCAGAAGGAACAAGCCTCAAGTGTCAAAACATGGAGAATGAAATAACTACAACCAGAAAGATGTGGTATAGCCTTATATGCGGAAGGGCAGGAAAATCAATGGTACATCAACAATGGATGTTCAAAACATATGATGGGTGATAAGGAAAAACTTCAGTCATATAGTGCCTTAGAAAAGGATAAGAAGGTCTCATTTTGAAATGACACCCCTGCACTCATAAAAGGTAAAGGTTCTGTTCTGTTGAAAGAAAAGGTCAAAGGTGGAAATGTTATGTATGTTGATGGCTTAAAGCATAATCTATTGAGTGTCAATCAGATGTGCGATCAAGGAACTGAGCTAATATTTTGATCAAATGGATGTAGTGTTCATGATCTTGATATAGGAGAAATAATGATCAAAGGCATAAGAACTCCAAATAATCTATATATATTCTAAGAAGGATAGCATCAATGCTATCTAAGCAATAATGATGAACACTGGCTATGGCACCGGAGATTGGGGTACCTAAGCTTCTCACAAATAAGGAAAGCATGTAAATACCAGGCAGTTCGGGGTCTTCCAGACATCAAAATTCCAGACAATACAATATGCAAGTCATGTCAGTTTGGTAAGAAAACTAGAACTAACTTCCCTAAGAAGGAAGGATCAGCTAGCAAGCCACTTGAGCTTGTCCATACTGATGTATGTCGTCCATCTAGGAAAAGGTCACCTCGGGGAGAAGAATACTTCATATTATTCATTGACGACTATTCAAGGATGGTGTGGATAGGACTTATGAAGCACAAAGATGAAGCCTTCGAAAAATTCAAATCCTTCAAAGCTTTGGTTGAAAATGAATTAGATCACAAAATTAAATGCCTCAGATCTGATAGAGGTGGGGAGTTTACCTCAAATGAATTTTTCGATTTTTGTGAACATGGAATAAGAAGAGAATTCTCTATAGCCAGGACTCCTCAACAAAATGGAGTAGTGGAAAGGATGAAAAAAATGGTTCAACAAATGGCTCGTGCTATGCTTGATGAGTCTAGAACTCCCGCAACATTTTGGGGTGAAGCCGCATTCGCTGCAGTTGTTATTCTCAACAAAAAAGAAGTCCGAGTGAACAACACTCAAACCCCTCATGAGCTCTGGTATGGTGAGACTCCTTCGGTAAAATATTTAAATTTTTTTTGGAGTAAATGCTACATCAAAAATACTCATGAAAATATTGGCAAGTTTGAACCCAGAGTAGATGAAGGCATTCTTCTCGGTTACTCTCCCCACAACAAAGCATACAAGTGTTACAATAAAAGGCTTGGAAAAATTGTTGAAAGTGTTGATGTAGTGGTTGATGAAGATGAAAACTCTCCTAGGTAGGTAAGATCTGAAGATTTCAAAGATGAAGAGGACTATCCATCTACATCAAATCAGATTCATGATGAAGAAGAAGAGACCAATGAGGCACCAGAAGAACAGATAAGGATAAAAGAAAAGACACGATCTAGGTACGTTCAGAAGAATCATCGAGAATCTCAGATTTTGGGGCAGAAAGAGGCTGGTATACAAACAAGAAGAGAAATAGCAGAAGCTTCAAGCTACTTGACATTACTCTCCTCAACTGATCCACAAAATGTAAAAGAGGCATGTAAAGATGAATGTTGGGTCAAGGCAATGGATGATGAACTTGAGCAGATTGAAAATAACAACACTTGGGAGTTCGTTCCTAGACCAAAAGATAAGAATGTCATAGGGAAAAAATGGATATTCAAAAACAAGTTGAATGAAAATGGGGAAGTTGTTAGAAATAAGGTCAGACTTGTTTGTAAAGGGTATGCTCAACAAGAAGGAATAGACTTTGAAGAAACTTTGCTCCTGTTGCTAGACTTGAGGCCATTAGAATGTTCCTTGATCTCTCTAGCTTTCGGAAATTCAAGGTATTTCAAATGGATGTGAAATCTTCCTCTGAAGGGAGACTTAGAAGAGGAAGTGTACATTGAGCAACCAGATGGATTCATTCTTGGAAATGATCCAAAACTTGTATGCAGACTTAAGAAGGCTCTTTATGGTCTTAAATAGGCTCCAAGGGCCTAGTACTATCATCTGGAAAAATACCTTCATCAACAAGGTTTTTCAAAAGGATTGCCAGATAGCAATCTTTATATAAAAATTGAAAATGACAAATTTCTAATACTTGTTATGTATGTTGATGATATCATATTTGGCAGCAATGAAGAAGCTATGAGTCAAAATTTTCCCTTGGTGATGTAGAAAGAATTCGAAATGTCCTTGATTGGAGAGCTGACATATTTTCTTTGTTTACAAATCCAACAAAATGAAGGCGGTATCTTTTTATCTCAAACCAATTACCTCAAGCAGGTCTTGAAGAAATATGGGATGGAGGATTCGAAACCTGTATGTACCCCGATGGTGACAGGATGCAGCCTCAACACAAATGATAACTCGGCAGCAGTGCATCAACCAACCTATAGAACTATGATTGGCAGTCTTCTCTATCTAATAGGAACCCGACCAGACATCATGCATGTAGTGGGAATAGTTGGAAGATTTCAGGCAAATCAAAAGTAAACTCATCTTCAGGTAGTAAAGATAATTTTCAAGTATCTTCAACGAACTCAAAACTATGGTCTATGGTATCCTAGAGATACAGATCTCACCCTTCATGCTTATATAGATGCAAATTGGGCTGGAAGCGTGGATGACAAAAAAAGCACTAGTGGTGGTGCATTCTTTATGGTTTCCAGATTAGTATCTTGGTTCAGCAAGAAACAGAGTTTGATTGCTTTATCTACAACTGAAGCAGAATATGTGGCTGTTGCATCTTGTTGCACACAACTCCTTTGGACGATGCAAAATTTGCAGGATTTTCAAATCACTTGTACTCCACCTATCTCCATCTTATGTGATAATACAAGTGCAAGCAACATTTCAAAGAACCCAGTCATGCATTCAAAGACCAAGCACATACCAATCAAGTATCATTTTCTCCGGGAACAAGTGATGGAACAAGATGTCAAATTGGAGTATGTTCCCTCCAAGGAACAAGTTGCTGATATACTCACCAAACCATTGCCCAGGGAGACATTTGAATACCTCAGACAAAAGCTAGGGGTTGTTGATGTATCATCCTGATGTTGAATCTTGTCTTTTGTACACAGGTGGATACACGTACATTTTCTGGTCTATGTGGGTCGAATGGGTCTATCAGAGATCATCTGGCATAGGTTCAGGGGGAGCATATATTCTTCTAATGATGCATTGTTGGCATTATCTTAGAAGCCCTTGGTTTGATTTCTCAAGAGTTTTCTGGTGGAGTAGACCAATGTGTGCTGGTCTGAAGGTTGATTATGCTGATGGTTGTTCTTATCTCTATGTCATGTACTTCTTTTCATATCAAGGTCATGTAACGGCCTATTTTGGTTTCCCCACTATGCCTGGGATGAATAAGTTTTGTCTATCTAGTGTATTCCCACTTGGATGGGAG
>APFE030022318.1:118794-166809 GCA_000404065.3 Pinus taeda
CACTTTCATGCAGAGAAAAGTTCCTTTCATGCAGAGAAAAGTTCACGCACTTTCATGCAGAGAAAAGTTCATGCACTTTCATGTAGAGAAAAGCGCACGCACATGGGAAATCTTATGGTTGGCTCATGGTATTAGTCCGACAGTTTTTTATCCTATGGTTTTGGTCCTTGCTATTGCATCCAAAAGAATTAAACCCATGTATTGGGTCCGTGGTATTGTTTCTCAATGGTTTTTATCCATGGTTTTGAGTGAGGCCTAGCCTATAAAAAGGAAAGGAAATCATTTGGCTAATAACAAGTGTTGAAAATATTAAGAAGAGCAATATTTTCATTTCTGATAATCGATTGGTGAGACATAGTTGAATTTGAATCAAGGAGAAACCAGAGCATTATAAGTCTTATCTACTGAAGAGTTGGGACCCCTTTAACGCATGAACGGATCTGTGATTTCAACAGTCTGGGGTATGTTTGAAAACTGATAAAATGTGTAAATCCGGAGGTGCACAGTTGAATTGGTGAATAAAGTGTGGAGGTGTGCTGAATAGTAGACAGTGCAGGTGCGGAGTTGCGCAGACTCGTCATGACAGAAGTGTGGATATCCGCAGGTTTCCTTTAGTGAAGTTGCGGACCTTTCTTGAAATATATTTTAGCTGTATTTTACTTGTTTCTGCAAAGATCTGGGTTTAAATTGGTGTTTGGTTACTGGTGTTATTTTCTGGTTACTGCATTATGAGAAATTATTTGTTTAAAGGAGATTGGGTGATGCACATGTACATGATGTTTTGGATCTAGTTTGAAAATTAATGAAATGTGGTCCCTGGAAGGAAAGAGAAGGTAGTAGCCTTCTGTAGGTCAGCACCTACGTACTAGTATTTCAGCTAGTACAAGAGCTAAGGGGGTTGTAGCTCCCTTCCAGAAGAAGCTAGAAAACGAGAGAGGGTTGTAGCTCTCTGCAGGTTGCAGCCTGCGTACTGGTAAAAGACTGCATCAGTACAAAATCATTGTAAGAAGAAGTTTCTAATTGAAAGAAGATAGAGACATATTGCAACAGGTGGTTTTCACCCACATTGGGTTTCCACCTTACATATTGTGTTCCTTGGTGTGACTGTCTATTTTGTGTTCCTGCTCATTATTCTATGGTTCTCACATACAGATTAATGCCAAACATCTAAAGAATAAATTAAATTATAAGTTTTGAAGGTATATGCAAGTTTCAATTGTCAGATCTGAAAATATTTGTATAAATTGATAAGAGTTTGATCCCCCCCCCCCCCTTCCCCTCTCAATATTATTTCCAACAGGTGTGCCATTGACTATGAAATTTTTAAGTTAGTTCTGGGCCAGTGACCCCGAATTCTGTGGCACTTTTTCAGGGCCAGGACTCGGTCCACTTCCCAAAAATTCATGAAATTTTCAAAAATGATAATTAACATAAAAAAGGTACTAATGAAAAAACTTGATCAATGAATCAACTGGACCCATACTAGCCATGACATGCATTTTGTCAAACATGTGACAAATATACGTTCTACATGTCATAAAAATAGATCTGAGCATAGGGGTCCCATACTTATCTGAGAATCGTAAGGAAGCAATAATACGTTATCAAAATAGTTTCATTATCATATATTAGGTCATATATGCATTATTCATTCATTTACAAAATCAAAACATGATGGGAGCCATACATCATGTCTGCCATAAAACATACTCATAAGCAACATATAACTAACAAAAATAAAAAGGATATAATAATAATAAAAACTACATTTGAACACATATATTTACGCTTCAAATAAAAGAGGAAACAAGCTCTTATTAACATATGGAAAATGAAACTAGGTCTGGGACTTCCATGTACCATCCAACCATAGATTGGCTGGACCAAATATTTATTTTAGTCAATCACCCATGTGCTATATTCCAAGCTTTAATGTGGGATCTTATAAAAAAACTCAAGAAAACCAAACTAGGGATTCTAGAGGCAAAACCACCTCAACCCTTAACGATTCACTCTAAATCATTGTTGGACATCGCTAACCATCACTAAATTGATCTCTACCCAATCTATCTAAGGCTTGAGAGCATTTGTTCCAACTTGAGCTTCAAGGACTAGAAACTCAACCCATAATTGTTACTGGGCTTCCAGATTGTTTGTCCATGCAAGGGTTCCAAGACTAGTAACTCAACCCACCAAGGGGTTCCAAAGAATTTTTCCAACCAATGCTTCCAAGGCTAGTAACTCAACCTAAGCTATTATAGGGCTTCCAAAGCATTTTCCCAACCAAGGCTTCCAGGATCCGTTAACTATACCCACAACCATAAGGATCATGAGAACCATCTAGAAAAGAAAATGAATGCCACCTACAACACCATGGCGATCCAGGAAATGGAAAAGCTAGGAAAATCCATCATCAATCTAGACAATCCTCCATTCAAATGATAGATCATAACCAAGAAACCACATGCATGCACAGTACATGACAAAATTAGCAAGGAAATCATACATGCAACTCAGTACATTCAAGAAAAACCCATTGTAGCTACTGATCCCAATGTCCTCTTGCACTTTCCTTCTCTTCCTTTGCCTTCTTGCTCCAACTATCAAGTATGCAACACTCCTCCAAGGGTGCTCCAAGAAAACTCTAAGTGTCCAAGAGTATGAGAGAGACAGAGTAGAATAGAGAGCTTCAAGCTAAAACTAACAAAAGTTTGTCAACTAATCCTCAAGAGCATTTTTATTAAGGAGGCCTCCATTGTCTTCAATTTTCCATTATTTTGCTTCATTTTCATCCTCACATTCAACCTATGACCTTTTACCTTCCTTTTATCCTAATTTCCATTATTTTCATAAATAAAATGCAGTTAATAGCTCACACCTTTCCAAATCCTTTTCCATTGCATTTGCCAATTTCCATAGCCATTAACTAATCACAAGTGATCCCCATCACTATGGTTTTCCCCAACATTGAGCATTAAATACATGTCCCATGACCATGGTTATTATTTTTTCCTTTATTAACTTTATTACATGGATTTTTGACCAGGGTTGTTAAAGAGATTTCAAGTTCACTTATAGGTTTTGAAAAGTGATGTTTGCAGTCTTGGGGATATAGTTAGCTTTCAATACAGCCTATCATCTCCAGACAAATGGACAGACCGAGAGGCTTATCAATATTCTTTAGGATATGTCGATAATGTATGTAATACATGACAAAAGGAAGTGGGAGGAGTATCTTCCATTGTTTAAGTTTTCGTATAATAACCAGTATCAATAATCCTTGAAGATGAGTCCATTTGAGGATCTCTATGGGCGTAGTTGTAATACTCCCATCAGTTCAAGTGATCCAGTGAATAGGGTGATGATTGGATTGGATATGTTGTCTAAGATGGAGCAGGAGATTGAGGTTATTAAGAGGAACTTAAAGACAACACAAGATAGGTAGAAGAGTTATGTGGATCAACATAAAGCATTCAAGGATTTTTTGGTTAGGGAGCATGTGTATTTCCAGGTTAAGCCCAAGAGGAGCTCCTTAAGGATTCGGTCATGTGCTAATCTAGCACTTTGGTATTGTGGGCCTTTTGAGATCCTTGAGAGGATTAGACTAGTTTCATATAGACTTGCAGCGCCACCAACGGTGAAATTCCATGATGTTTTCCATGTTTAATTGCTTAAGAGATATGTCTATGATGTTGATTATGTGATTGATCGCTCTATATTGTAGATGGAACTAGAGGGAGAGTTTAAGCTAGAGCCACAATGCATATTGCAGCGGAAACAACTCATGTTCTAGAACTGAAAAATTGATAAAGCTAAAGTGCATTGGAAGCGCTTTGGGCCCAATGAAGCTACATGGGAGATAATTGATCAAATGCATGCTTTGTATGCTTTCTTATTTGTTGGTTGAGAAAATGTGTTTGGTATATGTGTTTCGGTTATGTGTGTGTCTGCAAATATCTTCTCTCTCTTCTCTCTCTCTTTCTCTCTCTCTGTATGTATATATATCAATATATATATATATATATATATATATATATATATATATAGATATATATATTATGAGCTATGTTATAAAGCTCCAATCAGCACTATGGTGGTCATGTTTTTAGCAGTTTGGTATGTTCTAAATATTGCATCGATCTGTGTTATAAAGTTCCATAGGCAGTATGTTTTGTTGGTCATAAGAATCATAGAACGCCGAGGATAGTGTTGCACCAAGGGAGAGGGATTTGTAGCAACCCTTGGTTGATTTTGCATGTAAATAAAATAAAACCAAAGTCATGGAACACGTAAATAAAGTTGAATAGTGGGTAAATATTATGGTGGGCATTACTTGTAGTTAATTAATGGCTATAGAAATTGGAAAAGGCATTAGCTAAGGAAAAGAAACAATATATGACAATTAATTATGAGAAATAAACAAAAATAGGAGAAGAGGAAAGCAAAGATACACAAATATACATGGAACGAAAATTAGAGAGAAAATGAGGAAAATGAAAGAAAAGGGAGACACCAATGGTAAAAAGGCATGATAGAAACGTTTCACAACTTTTGTCTAAGCTTTTTGTCATTTTGTGGCTTTGGATGAATTTCAAGAAAGAAAAGGAGAGCTCCATGAGAAGAGAGAAAGCAAGTAAGCAAAGGAAACCAAAGGGCGAGCAAAGAAAAGAAAGGGAGCATAAGGAAAAAGTTGGATCAACAACTACAATAGGAGTACATTACAGGCAACAGGTTGCATGTGTGATTTCCTTGCTAAGATTTGGATGCATGATACACGCATGTGATTCTATGGTCATTTGTCATCATTAGCATGGAGATTACCCTATATTTACAGTGGTTTCAATCTTTTGTTGACATTTCCTTGATATCCATGATTTAGTGGGTCCCCTATTTGGATTTTTGATTGGTTCTTGGGTTGCTTGGAGGTTGTGAGTTGGGATAGAATCTATGGAGTCATGGAACAACTTGGGTTCCCTGAAGGCTATGGGTTGAGATGGGAGATCTCTAGAGAGTTGTAACAACCTAGGTTCCCTAGAGGCTGTCGGTTGAGATAGAGTCCTTGGAGCCCTAGATAGCTTGGGAAGAGACCAACCTCGTTTGTATTAGTGATTTCTGGACCGTTTAGTTGAAATCATTATGATTGAGAGTTCATGTGGTTTGGCTTTTGGAAGCCCTACTTAGTTCTATTTTGGTTTAACCCATATAATCCCACATTCATGCATGGAATATGGTGTGGGGGGTGATTTTCTGAGAGAGAGATTTTGGTTATGCCAATATATGGTCCGATGGTACATGGAAGTCCCTGACTTGGTTGGTTTTTGCATATGTTAATATGATTTACTTTTCCTTTGTGACATATGGGAACTTGTTATATCTGATTTTCATGGATTCTATTCTAGTTATATGTTGGTTATATGCTTAGTTAGATTATGTGCTTTTATTACGGATCTCGTTCATGATTCAATAAGTTATTGAATGATTGATGAATGCATAGGCTAACAAGTGTTGTTGCAGCTAGATTGAGAGGGACTATAGCCTTCTTGATGATTCTTAGATGAAGTTCAGGAGTTTATGATCATATATGAATTTATGACCTATAGCTTCTATGTTTATCATATGTTTGACGAAATGTTTATCATGTATTAGGCATGCTTTGGGAAATATCTAGCCTAGTATTATTTTTTTACATTTATCATCATCTTATATATAATTATGGAAAGTTCTGGGTACTTCTAGGAAGTGGCCTAAACGTTAGCCCTGAAAAATTCACACAAATCTCACAACCGCTAGCACATAATAGGGAGATGTTGGTGATAACCCCATGTAGGAATGCTTATGGGTGTCGTTGTTGCCTCATAACTTTATTCACATTGTGTTATTGATGTAGTTGGGGTGTCTAGATTATGAAAATGAGATTAAGCTCTGGGATTGATCATCGGAGGAATGAGTTCTAGTGTCCATAAGGGATTGTAGTATGTTTTCTAGTTTGTAGGATCCACTTCCGTAACTGAAACTTGGAGGTTGAGTAATGTCATAGAACTCAGCTCATCATTACACGGAGATCTTGTAAAAGTGGGTAAATGTGGGATATATATATATATATATATATTATATATATATTAATCAACTAATAATAATAATAATAATAATAATTTAAAATCAACATATTATTTACTTAATTTATTGGAAGGGGGAATACAAATTAAATGGTGGGGATGGATTCAATTGTTGTTCTCCCTTTTAATCCTCACCATCCAATTTTAAAATCACTTAAAAATTAAAAACCTCAATAATTGTCATACCTAAATTTTGTAAAATGACTTACATAAATTTTATTGGGCATTGACTTTAGTAAATCTATATATTTACATTTTTTCTACATTATATGTGGTTGACAATGTGGCATGTATCACGAGGTAAATTTGTTGATTCTTATTGACATTTACCAACCATTTAATTTATATGGTTGTGTTAGTATAAAGTTAGTGACCAATCTCAATATGTCTTTGTCATATTTTCTTTTACTTACACACAATAACTTTTTCATATTTTCAAGTCAATTCAATACCATATGAAGTTGGTTGGGAAGAACATTACAAAAAGCATGTGTGTGTGTGTCTAATTCCATTCTTACTAGGCTCACATGGATTAATGATTGATATTAGAACCTAGTGGGAAGGAAATGTGTAATTCTTTATGCGCCTAATATAGAGTTGACATATGATATTTGAAAAACAATATTAATAACAAAAAAATATTTTCAATCTATGCCCATATTAAGTAAGACAATTTTATATATTCTCATGCTTTCCCTTGATTTGGGAGGTAGCTTGGAAGGTAAGTGAGGGGAATCTCATTCATACTAGGGACAAGACATGGTTTGGGAGTGGAAGAGACCACTTAATATTGATATAAGTGATTTGATCACTAAGGTATATATGTTTTTGCATGCTTTGTGTCATTGTAAATCTACTTACAACTTCAATCTAAAGGTAAGATAATGAATCAATATTACTAGATGGTTTTCTATCATGTTTAGAAACGAATCATGTTCAAATCCATGAACATCACACCAAGCCTTAGTCCCTTTCTCTTTCAAGGGTTTACATATATAGGCTCGAATATATGTTTTTAAATATAGGGGAAGGAAGAAGAGAAATTAAATGGCGGGAGAACTATCTTTTGAAGTTAAAATTTCCTTCCGAAGTGAATTTGTTTATGTGATGTTTATCGATGAGCACAATATTAATATGGGAAAAATTACAAAGTAGGGATTAGGAGGGAATTGGAATATATCATCTTTGCAAACTAGGTGAGTAGACAAATGGTCATTTAATCGTGAATTGTGACTATTAAAAATAAATAGGTTTGGAATTGGAGGTACTAACAACATTGAAAAATGTTTGGGCACGGAATTCTATTAAAGAGGATTTGAGGAATTGGAAATGACTTCTTAAACAAATGTTTCTAATGCTCTTCCATTAATGGTGGCATAGGAAATGGTTAGCTAGAAACCTTTCATTTTTGAAGAAAAAATATTAGTTCATTAACGTCTGCAACCAATGTGCTCAACATATTGATCATTCATATGGTATAACAAAAAAAACTAAATAATGTCGGTGGTTGAAGAACAAATTGATAAGAGTTTTCTCCCAATTTTTTTTTCATGAGTTATTACAAGGAGAACCTACCATATTTGGAAGGGGAGGGATTATATTCATTCTAGTAATCATTCCATTAAATTTATGGCAGCATTAGAGGAGGGGTTAGATAAGTATTCCAATTGATGACACTAAATATAATATTGTTGTGGTAAATGAAAAAAAAATAATTAATAGTTTGCTAGTGTTCAATGATTATTAAGTTTTTATCATGTGGGTAAAAGACAATTGAAGATGTCACAGTGTGTTCTAGAAAATGTCAAAATTTTGAGAATGTTTTTCAACCATAGAGAGAAATATAGAAATTGATAGTTTATGCAAAGTTGGAATTATAATGCAGCTTGGTACATGGATGATAAAAAAAATGGTTGAGACATTTTTGAATATTATCACCTTATGTTTTATGAAATAATGGTGGGAGAAAGAGATGGTGCTCTCTCACGTCTATCTTATCTCTAATCAAATCTGAATCTTTATTAGTTTTGATCATCTTATTTATTATATTTTTAAATATCCCAATCATATCTCCAATATGGAAATGATATCCATTCTCTTATTACATAAATGAAATTTATTCTGTAATGTATTAAATAAAATGAAACTAAAAAATAACAATTTCATATCTATATTATTTTTTTATAATAATTTAGAATGTTCCATGTGAGATACCATAATTGTTGTATCTAATGAATATATTTTCTCATATGATGTCTCGCTTATTGGCTTGTTTACATTTGGTTTTCATTTTATACCTTTGTTATATGAATTTCTTAGAATGGATGGTCGTTAACGTTGTTAGTACAGGTCTTGCACTCAATAGAGATCCTGCACTAGAGTTAAAGTACATGTGGACATATTTATGATTTGAGCTTGCCATGGAGAGCAATCTAGATGATTGTATGAGCACATGTTAGAGACTATTTTGGAGCCTATCTAACAGTCAAATGTGTGCTTATATTTCACTAACCTATTCGTGCACGGACAACAATTTATGCATGTTTTGGGGTTTGACATACTAACACACTTCTCAGAGGAAAAAAAGAGTTGGTTGATGTTCATAATGACGTTTTCCTGCTTGCATGTGGGTTATAATGCGCCTAGGTTGTACGGATTTATTTTTAGGGAAAAATTAATGCTTTGGCCCCAAATTTGACAGTCTTCAAACTGCGAGATTTCACCTCGATTTTCATGTATATGAAGAAGAATATCATAATTATCTTAATTATGGAACAAGGTGTTTTCTCCCAGTATAGAAAATTAACTAAGGCTAAAATTTTTTTCCAAAGTTCATCATGGTTTGGGAGATCCAAAGGGGTCTTTGAGGCAGATTTGTAAAAAATCAAGAAAAACCTAGAATTGCAAAAGTACCCAAACAACCAATTTTGTGCATGATTTCCGAGGCAGTTGAATGAGAAAATTCCAAGAAAGGTTTGTGTTGAAAACATGACAAATTAGGTTTCCTCCAACTAATTGTCCAAAATTACCCATGGTTAGGAAGATATGCAAAGACCTTTGAGGCCCATTTGTTAAAATATATATAATTTTCCAGAATTAAGAAAAATGGTTGTTAGAGAAAAAATTGGCCTTGTAAATTTATAAAAGGCCTAGCCAAGGCTTGTGTAAAGGGGAAGATGTTAGTCTAGCTTCATATTTCTGGTTTGGGGTTGGAGCATATAGCATGGGAGGTGAAAAATTGATTCCATTTTAATTGAAGACTTCTAATACCAGGTTTCTTTCTCTAGATCTGTTGTTTTTCATGATATTTTTCATTCTATAATTTGATCTCACTTTAAAAGGGTGAGAGCTAGTTGGTTTAGGCTCAACCAACCAAGCTCAACATCCATCCCTTAGATAAATTTTTTGTGGTTTGTTTGCTTAGATATTTCATGGATTAACTATGTGTTTTGTTTATGAGTTTATCCAGTCTTTTGTGTCCACTTTTATACGTTGTTTCTCAGATATTTGAACTGCAACTTTCCTGATGGTCTTTTATTAGTTCAGATTTGAAGCTATAGTGCTGAGATATGAAAATCCTTCTTTAAAAGTTAACGATGACAAAGATTTGAGTTCCTTTTTGAATGTATGACAGTACTATTGAAGAGTCAAATGCATGTGGAGTGCATTTGGAGATCTTAGTTTGTTGGCCAATGGTTTTATTGAGAAGAGACTGCATTTCGAGCTCGTATGTTGTGTGGACACCAGCGAAAGTTATTTTCATAATATTGGGTGTTTCAAATAATTTATTTTACCATAAACTGCGATGAACCTCAAATGATCATACTCAAAATACTTTTAACTCTGAAGGTTTAAAGACTTTGAGTTTAGTGCAGGAACGTGGAGTGCAGGAACAGAGTCCCTTGCATACTCCTTTTTTGTTAGAAATTTTGAACAGCTTGCCGATCCTTTCTCGAATTTTAAAATCAGTAGTATTTTACTTGGTTGGTTTGAACCTTTTCTTATCTTAAATACACAGTAGAAAGGATGGTGTGTTTTTACTCTGCCTGCACTTAAATGAGAATACGTCTTCTCTGACCTTTTGAATACAGTTTAGAGTAGTTACCTTCACAACTTGAGGTTCGATTGATTAATTCAACTTGCCAGTCCTCTTGTCATAAGGCTTGAGTGTTCCTTTCACTTGGTTTAAGATTGAGCAAAGTTTTGTTTGCTTATATAATTTGTTAATGATTTGAAACACATTAGAACAACACTATTTCTCATCACACAGTTAATAGAAAGTGACATTAAAATAGACCATATTCCTAAAGGGTGACAGAGCTCGAACGACACTCAGTGATTTACTCAGCGCAGGAATGATTGGAGATTTGTTGATTTTGAGCACTCTTTTGAAGTGAATGGATTCAGACATGTGTTCTTTTGAGACTTTTAATCATCTATATAGTTTGCAATCTCAGTTAATGAGTGAAGTAGTTAGTGTTCATATGGATTAAGAGTGAAGTAGTTAGTGTTCATATTGAGTAAGGTATTTTTTTTTCTTCTAATAAAGTTAGCGAAGCTAGTATGGGAATTTATGCATTAATTTTAAGAACTTGGAAGATTGTTGTTGTAAGGAGTGATTTTATTTTATCTTTTTGAATTTATGCATTATTTTTAGGAATTCGGAAGATTGTTGTTCTAAAGAATGATTTTATTTTATCTTTTTGAATTGCCAATAATTAGGGCTTGTTTAACATTGTTGACAAAACTAATTAGGGCTTGTTTAACATTGTTGACAAAACTACAGGATTGGTGTTTGCAACATTTATGATTTTTGAGTGCAAAATTAAAACAAGGAATTGACTAGTGCACAAATTTTCAAAAGTGTGAGTAGCTTTTACATGGTTTTGCTTTACAAGTTGTTGGATTTCCAATGATACCCTAGGTCCACAACTTGACAATAAAATGTTAGTGCATTAATATGCCCTATATTACACCCAACTTTCCATATAATTAGAAAACATTATTTAAAAAGATAATTATCTGAAGTTATATATTTTTAAAATAATAAAATGAGGTATTTTTGAAAAGCATACCCATATTGAAATCTCAATATTTTTATACTTTTATAATGCCAAACTATTGAAATCACCCTACTTTATACTTTCACACTACCAAAATAAACCTAAACTTAGAACAGAATTAGCTCGATTTAACCAGATCTATATTTTTTAATTTTAACCCATGGAACTTTATAGCAGTTAATTACATATGTTTTGAACAAGATCTCTGACAAAATCTTAACCAGGAAATCATATGTTTAGAACAAGATCTCTGACAAAATTTTACCCAAAAATCCCAGAAGTCTATTTATATATTTTAAATACAAGCTTCGTTTACGTTGTTTGTGTATTATTAACTAAACCACGTCTCTTTTCTTTGGTGATCCCCTACCACCATTTCAATGGGCACCCAACGCCGCTTCCGCCTCGACACTTTCGCTTTCAACAAATATATTCTTTTATTCTCACCTTTCATTCATCACGATTCAGATTCAAATGGCAAAACCCATGGCTTTCGTACACACCATTCCAAATTCCTTCAGACGCTCACAACCCTAGTTATCGAAAGCTCTCTTGCCTGCTGTCCGCGTTTTATAAGAGGTCTCAAATCCGCATACAGGACCGCCGGAAGTCGATAACAAAAAGCTATAATCCATTCGTTTTTATAAATAAAATACCATGATAACGACGATCATTTCCTTCCGTGCTCCAAAAATCACTTATAACCAGTCAGCAACGTCCATCGGCGGGCTGCGCCGTTCTGGATATACTGCGCCAAACTTCACATGCTAATTTCTCACCTATCACGCGACCTCTCCACGAGGCACAGTCCATTGGTCCATTGGTCTGTATCTGGAATAGTATGTAATGGCATTATTTAAATCTCGAAAGGGCAGGTTGATTGATTCCCCTCTCTTTAGCTCGGTAACGCAGCCAAAAGTGTCATACTCGTGAATCCTGCGACAGAAAGGGACAGTTCAATGAATGCTCCAACAATCCACTATTATTAGTAGGGTCTTCTGTACTTGTAGTTGTAGCCAACTGGTGTTTTTCTTTATTTGACTTGTGAGTTAAAACATTCCAATGGAGCGTGAGTCGTGACATGTATGTTGTGTCATACCTCCACAACATCACGTCAAGCTGCGCGAAACCAAAAATCCAACCAGTACAATTTTTTTAAGTATATTTATTTATTACTGTGCACATGTAAGTTTCAAGCAGCATTATAAACCCATTTATTTTACCCGTAGTGAATAACAGGTTTAGATAACCATTGCTCTCTCGTATTTAAGTCAATTATGTTGTATTTTGTTAACTTAAGAACGGTCTATTCCAATATCAGCATTAGTTTTCAATGATTTTAAAAGATAGTCAATTAATTAAAATATATTTACTTTTATCCATATGAGGTACATATACTTTCATTTTAATGATTAGTGTATGTGGTGTAAGTAAATAGAGTGAAATAAATTTATTTGTAATACTATGAAGTAATACATATATCATTTTAAAAAATATTTTTTTTGTCAATCAAACTAATTTTATTAGTTTTTAGAAAAATATTGAGTACAAAATTCATTTCAACTGGTCTCTTTTTCTCATTCCGATTAGACTTGTTAAGATCAGACCTGCATAAAACTATAAAAAGAAGATAACATCAATTATTTCTGATAGGCCTTATAGTCTTAGCATGTTTAAAGAAAATAAAAAGTTAACCAGAAGTGATGGCACTATATTAGGGAGGGGGGTTGGGGGTATTACAGGAGGAGCTGCGAAATAGCCAACTGGTTCATATATATGAATATCGATGTGCTCCACCCTCACTTCCAGGCTGCGGAGGTGTTCAATGGTGTGACGATGTTGGGGTTGAAGGTTGTCCAATTGTTCCAGTATTTTGTTCTAGTTGTACTAGATGTCGTTGATATACGCCACTAGCTCATTGCGGTCATCATATCAATGTTTCCGAAGAATATCCATGTTTAGCTCAACATTTCACATTTGTTTAGCAATGGACTCTAGTGTGCCAGGGGCTACCACATGATCTCGGGAGCAAGCTGGAGAGATGGCAACAACCTCTTATGTCTCCCAGCTATCAGAAGTGTCTGAGGGTGAATTGATGCCCAATTCAGGATGCCCGACACAAAGGTAGTTTCCTCCCGCACGGCTAGGTTGTCCCCTTTAAGGAGACATACTGAGATAGACGAGATGAAACTGCCAAAAGAGAGGGAAGGCAAGAGATATTAATTCACAAAACCTGTAAAATAACACAATAGCCAAACATGCAGAAAATCAACCTCTGAGGAGTGTAAATCAACAACCCAATGCCATGCACGAAAACACATATAAAGCCTGTGCAGAACCAGTCCCAAGGCGTGACTATTCGGGGTGCCTTCCTCCACCCCTCAATTGGCAAATAAAAAGGCAACTACCCTTAGGTGTTAGAGATCCCACACACTGACTTTTCACCTTTCACTGAGGCCAACCTTTAGGCCCCTAGAGGAGCGTATTGCATCCCAGGACAAACCCCTCCCACTAATTACTGTAAAAATCATGGATGAGAAGGACCTGACGACAAGCCCAATTATAAGTTGGTTGAGCACCCCAGCTTTGAGAGCCAAAATAGAAGTATATGGGAATGACATTACCCCAAACAACATACACCAGGTTCGGCGCCTCCAAAGAATTTTCATCCCTTAAGTGGAAATTACAGGGGGGAAGGCGGAAAGGCACCCCAACGATTCACGTTTCAGGGTCCCATGGACAATTCCAGACTTCAAAATCACACCACCCCCAACAATCCCAGTCGACTGCCTCTCTTCTCACCCAAGGTCTTGACCCTAGCGAGGCATCATGGGACTCAACTCCACTATTCTCCGTGCAAGCCAAATTCATCTTCCAAAACAACAAACTCAAGGAACTACCATTGTAGGTGTTGTATTGATCGACTAAGCGTGTGAGCAAGGTCTCCACTCATTGGCATTTAGAGTTGGTCTGGTTCATCATGGTGATGTATAGGCGCACGTGCAGTCTAGACAGGCTCATGTGTTGGTTTAACTGCCAAGTGACTATCGTCAAGTTCAACCCCATTGAGGAATATGATTTTAAAATCTTAATATTAAAATAAATTTGCATTAAATTTATTTCAAAGAAGATAAACTATTTCATTAATAAATTGCATAATAGGTTAAATAATAAATTAAATTAAAATTTGTGTAATTTAAAAATAAAAGAAGAACTTTATTATATTAAAATTAAATATTACATATTCATAATATTAATAAGATTATTAATTTGTCAAGAGTGCCTCATTTAAAAGGTTTATTACTACTTTTTGTTTGTTATATAACGTGAGTCTTGAGATGAATTTTTCATGTTTAATCTATGGCTTGAGTAAATTTAAGCTGTTAAAATCACTAGGGGATCACAGTTGGCCTAGGCCATAGAGTTTCAAACTAGTTACCTTTACAAACACCAGGGGATCGCAACTCTGGCATAGGCCATAAAGTTTCAAATTAGTTACCTTTACACCACTAAGTGCTTTAAGAGAGCACCCTATCACTTTCTGCTCTACGCCCTTGGGCATTTAAAATTTTTATTATTAAGTTATGTATCTATTGACACATAATCTTCATGATTGGGTGAATATATCTAAATAGATAAATAAGTAATATGAACAGTCATCGGCAGATTGACTGAACAGCCTCTCCCTCATGTATATAATGAAGACCTACCTGATGGAATAATACACATGAATCATTTTTGCCTTATGGAGTTACTGCTTGGCCTGACATGGTATCAGAGCCAACTCCTTTTTTAGATTTTAAGTCCTTTGTAACTCCCTATTATGCTCCTTTGCTCTCCATTCAAAAGCATTGTCCATACTACCATTTCCCCTATCTAATGTCTGTCCCAATTGCTATTTGTGTAGCCTGAATGACCTACTCCATGCAGTGACCTGCTCCATGCAGTAGCCTAAACCGTTATCAGCACAAAATGACCTGCTCCATTTGTTCAATGGATGAATCAATCATCCCATTCTTTCTCTTTTTTGAGGGTAGCGGCTGATCTTCCATAAACTCGACATTCTTCTCCACTATTTCTCAAGCATAAGTACCATGATCTTATTCTTGTGACCTTCCATCTCATCTCATATTCAATTTTCAGAAACTGCCTGTGAATTTAATTTAAGCACACCTGCGTGCTTCATTGTGTGGTAGGGCTTCTAAAGTGGTGTTGCTACAGAAAAGTGGGATAGAATACAAGCTTAGGTGGTGGTTTGTTATGTATTTGCATGGATTATATGAACACTTGTCTGACCTTAAACCTGTCACTTGAACCAAGAAGAACCCATGAGTTGATATATCTCCTGGTGCACGGTGCATTGAGAGTGTCGTTGTGACTGTCATGCAGGTGAACCCACAACCTATTACATACAAGCACTCCGACTTGCCAATACACTACACCAGCGAATCTTGAGACCGCACCTTTGACAACACAATGTTTTACTGTTAGCGTCGGGGTTCTGAGCTCCTGCGTGGAGGCACCATGAAACATTTTGAAGTGAGAAAAATTTTGAAGATGCTTTTTTAGATTAGGGTTTCACTATAAACACATGCTTTGAAGTTTGTTCATTTGCACGATTGGCTTTCATAATTAGTTACATTTTGTGGGCCTCATATATTCAAGTTTCTAAGGAGGTATCAAAGCTCAGGGCCTCTTATTGGGAATATAGACTCGTTTTCTCATTGTTATGTTCATGTGCATGTGAGTGCACCAACCGGGAATGTCAACTGTGCCTTACAATCCATGCTCACTGCCCCTTGGTGATTGTGAGAAGACTTGTCCATTGTTACTCTGTTTTTGATTGTGAGAAGATGTAAATGTACCTTTGTTGGAGTGTTTTCCAGTTGAATTCCCTATAAATTTTTGTGTATTTACATTGTCCAATTCATAGCACTGTTTAGTTGAATGCACTGTACAATTTTGTATACTTACAAGGTTTTGTGTATTGACACTATATTTTTCTTTCCCATTAAGAGTAAAATTTTGTAGCAAAAGTTTTTTTTGTTATAATATGCATTCAATCATATCCATGGTGGGAATAGTTCTCACTGGCAAGGAGAACTATCCTGAATGGACCCGGATGATAAAACACACCCTCATTTTCAATGAGCTGTGGAAAGGAGTGTGTGTCGGAGACAGAGACAATGAACCTATACAACCTACCTCAGGCAAGGAGCTCGTCATTTGGGAAAACAAGAATAGCAAAGCTTATGCATTAATCGCAACATCTGTAGATGAAGAGGTGAGTTGCCATATTTCGTCATATTCAACTACCTTTGAAGCCTTACAAAAGCTGAAAGAACTCTATGACTCACATTCTGCACTTGAAGTTGTTCAACTCATGATTAAACTCTTCACTCTTGAACTGAAAAATAATGATCCTCTTGCTCTTACATCTGAAGTAAAGTCTATAATGCATGATATCAAATTCACTAAGGTTGAATTGGATATTCCTCTTATCGCTTTTCTTAAGGAACTTTATCCTACTTACTCCAATTATATTGAATCATTGCAAGCAAATGGAAATCTCAAAGATATCACCTTTAACTCTCTTGTGAAAAAGTTTGCTAAAAGAGAGAAAGCTTTTGGAAGGAAGACAGCCCCTGAATCTTCTGAAGAGGTTGTGTGCCTTCCTCATAAAGAAAAGCATCCTACTGAAGATTCTACAAGACGAAGAGGTGGTCGAAGAGGAAGAGAAAGATATTTTAGAGGTAAGGGGTAGACATTCTCAAGGAGAAAAGGTATATTTTCACTGCATTTGCGGCAAAAGAAATGGATCACATGATGCCTCTACATGCAAACTACCATGGGACAAAATTGAGTAGAAAATAAACCAATATAAAGGTAAAACTGATGATACAGACAAAGGTAAAGCACCTGAATCCTCTCACTATGTTGTGGCACAATGTAACATTGGAGTAAATGAAGATTTGTTTAATGCTTCACTTGCTTCTTGGAAAGATGATTGGTTGCTTGATTTAGGAGCAACTTGCCACGACTCATAGAAAAGATTTTTTTGAAGATTTCACTGACAATGTTAATGGAGCAGTATACTTTGCAGACCAATCAAAAATCAAGCCATCAGGGCTTAGCACAATCAGGCTTAAACTGTCTGGTCTTCCAGACTTTCTTCTGCATCATGTTCTATATCTCCCACAACTCAAGAGAAACTTGTTGTCCTTGGTCCACATCTACTAGCAAGGTCACTCCATTCATATGTTTGATGGCCAGCTTGAGGTAAGAAAAGCATATAACCACTCACTTGTCATGAGGGGAATAGAAGAAGAAAGGCTTCTCAAGCTGCAAGGAACCTATGCTCGTGCACAACATTTCTCATGCAATTCTTATCATGAAGAAGGTACACTTCCATCAAGTTTATTATGGGATGCTAGATTTGGACATTTGAACTATGACAGTCTCCACTTGTTGAAGAAAAATGGTGTTGCTGGTCTGCCTACAATTCTTAGGAAACTTAAGCAATGTGATGCTTGCATTCTAGGAAAGCATAGTAAATAGCCTTTTCATGATTCACATTCAATAGCACATAAAAACATGAACTCATTCATTCAGATTTATGTGGTACAATGCCTGTTCCTTCTGCAAAAGGAAATAAATATATCATGACATTTATTGATGACTACACCAGAATGTGTTGGGTTTATTTATTGAAGAAAAAATCTGATGCTTTTCAAACATTCAAGAATTTTCATAAATGGATTGAAAATGATCAACAATATCATATTGGGTCTATGCGCACTAATAATGGAAAAGAATACACATGAAATGAATTTGAAAACTATCTTCACCAACATGGGATCAAACATCAAACAATTGTGCGTTATAATCCACAACAGAATGGTGTAGCTGAAAGAATGAATAGGACAATCTTAAATATGATACGATCCATGCTCTTCTTCAAAAATGCAAAGATAATGTTTTGGGCTGATGTTGTTCTATGTGCTGCATATATAAAGAATAGATGTCCATCTAATGTTATAAGAAACAAGACTCCATATGAAACGTGGTATGGACATGTTCCTTTGGTAAAGCATCTCAGGGTCTTTGGTTCCATCTGTTATGCCTTAATACCAATGGTACATAGAAACAAACTTGGTGCTAGTAGTCATAAGTTTATCTTTCTAGGGTAATCAAACACCTCCAAAGCATACCACCTCTATGATGAAGTAAATAAAAAGTTTGTTGTATCTAGAGATGTAATTTTTCTTAAATCATCCAAAACTGACAATGTTGTTGAGCGGAAACTTGATCGCTTGGATAGATTCGCAAAAGCAAAATCATTTCAAGAATTTGATAATCAGATTCCACATCTTGAAGGGGGGATTCCTATACTAAATCAACATGTGGAATCTTCTTCTGAAGAACACTCTCCCCCACATGAAACTCCAACAACGGATTATGCTTTAAGTGATGTGATTGATAGAATTGGTAGACTTAATCTTGATTCAGTCCCAACTCAATCAACGGAGCATCCTAGACCATCTGAGAAAGGTCCCCCAAAGTGGTTGACAAAGACACTTGAAAGTGTTCATCTTGATGAGGTTGGAAAGACAGGAACTAGAAATTCAAACTGGCAAAATGGAGCTAATGTAGATGACTCTAATTCACCTGTTTATATGGATGTTTCTTATGATTGTTTATTGAACTTGTCTAAAGATTTTGAATCAACTTCCTTCAAAGAAGCTGCTTCTCATGATCAATGGAAAGAAGAAATACAAAAGGAGTATGATGCCCTCATAAAGAACAACACTTGGAAGCTGGTTGATCCTCCATTAGGAACCAAACCAATTGGCTACAAGTGGGTCTACAGGAACAAGTATAAAGTTGATGGCTCGCTTGACAAGCACAAAGCTAGGCTTGTGACAAAAGGTTTTGCACAGAAGGAAGGGGTCGATTATGAGGATACTTTTGCCCCCATAGAAAAATGGGCTACCATTCAGACACTTTTTTCACTAACAGCTCAGAAAGGTTGGAAAGTCCATGAAATGGAAGTAAAAACTGCTTTCTTAAATTGAGATCTAAAATAGAATGTTTTTATGTCTCAGCATGAAGGATTTGATATTAAAGGACATGAACATAAAGTATGCAAACTTGTGAAGTCCTTGTATGGTCTCAAACAAGCACCGTGAGCCTGGTATGAAAAACTAACTGAGCATCTTCTGAAACTCAATTTCAAACATTATGATCTTGATGATGCAACTTTATTTGTCAATAAAGTTGGCAAAACAGTTGTATATCTTGTGGTATATGTAGATGATCTTTTGATGACAGGGAATAATGAAAGCTACATTACATCTAAAGAAGGAATTGGGGAAAAGTTTTGAAATGACTAATTTGGGCTATGTTCATTACTATCTTGGCATTCAAGTAACCCAACATCCGAAGTCCATATCTCTTTCTCAAAAGAAATACATTGGAGATCTGTTGAGCAGGTTTGGCATGACAGAATGCAATCCTCTTACTACTCCAATGGAGAAAAACTTAAAGCTCACATTTATTGAAGAAAAAGAATTTGAGGATGCAACAAAGTATAGATAGCTTGTAGGAATTCTCAACTACCTAACTACTACCAGACCGGACATTTCATTTGTTGTTGGAATCCTCTCCAGGTTTATGCAAAAGCCTTGTGAGGGACATTGGTCTTCTGCAAAAATAGTTCTAAGGTACTTGAAGGGAACTCAAGACTTTGGAATCAAGTATACACAGGTGGACGACTTTAGCTTGATTGGATACTCTGATTCAGACTTCGATGGAGACAAAAAAACCGGGGTATCTACGTCAGGATATGCTATGATTCTTGGATTAGGAGCTGTCTCCTAGAGATCACACAAACAATCAATTCCAGTAGATTCGACAACAGAAGCATAATATGTAGCAGTAGTTGAAGCAACAAAAAAAATTGTGTGGCTCAGGAAAATTCTTGAAGATTTGCAGGTAAAACAAGTACAATCAACTCCACTCATGATTGACAATACCTCTGCAATAAAGTTGGCCAAGAACCCAAAGTTCCATGATAAAACAAAGCACATCAATACTAAATATCATCTAGTTTGACATCATGTTGAGGCCAAAACAATCCATCTCCGTGATTGTTCCACAAATGAGCAAATTGCAGACATTTTCACCAAATTACTTGGAAGAGAAAGGCTTGAATGATTCAGAACAATGCTTGGACTCACCAACAACCCTTTCAGATTAAGGGGGGGAATGTTGACACCTAATCTTCATGATTGGGTGAATATATGTAGATAGATAAATAAGTAATTTGAACAGAGATGCCCTCATGTATATAATGAAGACCTACATGATCGAATAATACACACAAATCATTTTTACACAGTCTCTCCCTCATGTATATAATGAAGACCTCCATCATGTATATAATGAAAACCTACATGATCCAATAATACACACGAATCATTTTTACCTTATGGAGTTACTGCCTGGCCTGACAATATCTATTTGTTTTAACATTTAAATATGGCATATTTGTGATATTAATCAGATTATTAATTTTTAATAATGTCTTATTCAAATGCTTTATTATTATTTTTTTATTAGTAAAATTATATTTACATGCTCTAAAACTATTTCTACTTGGTTAAGTGTTTGTCTTCCTCAAACTTAAGGAAACACTAGAGGCATTTGAGAAGAGTGAAAACTTGCCTCCTTAGGAACCACCAATGGGTCATTCCAGGTGACGTGGTTTTCCTTGAATAATGGTGATGAGTTAAACTGCATTTGGGGATTGTAGCTAGAGATGCATGTCCTCATTGCTAGATTGACAGCTACATTTGGGGATTGTAGCTAGAGATGCATGTTTTCATTGCTAGATTGATAGCTGGATTATGAATGCATGTCCTCATTGCTAGATTTACAGCTGGATTATGATCGATTTTCCCATTATTGTAAAAGTAAAACTATATTTATTCATATATGATATTTACAATTTAAAATTTAAAACAAATTATTATATTTATTTTGATTTAAATGATTAGTTAAAAATTCAAATTATATTTAAAAATAATTCACATTCGTTTATAAAAAAATATTTATAAAATTAGATAGTAGATTAAATCAAATTAATATAAATATTAAAAAAATCTATTATTTCAATATCAGTGCATTTATTTATTTGTCAATTATAAAAATTAATAATAATAATTAATAATTATAGTGATTCTATAAAAAAAATAAAAATATAGATAAATAATACAATTATTCATTTCTTAAAATTTAAAAAATTTGAAAAACATATTACTAATCATTCATTTATAATAATAACAAATAAATTTACATCAATCTCTAGTTTTCTTTTATAAAATGTAATGAATTAAGCAAGCTAGATATAAAATGTGATGAATTAAGCAAGTTAGATATAAATGTCAGTTCGAAGTTTCTTCCAAAACAAAGGAGGAACAATCCGATGTTGGAGATTCGGCATCTGGTTGGGCTTTGACTAGAAAATCAACAGCAGGATTTTAGATAACTCATAGAGTTGCACCTATTACTTTCGCCTCCACTCTAACCGCGGCTACCAGGGCTTCTTTTGAGTGTTCTGGTTGGAATAATATGTCCAACCAGATTGTAAAAGCCTAGAAAGCCTAACCCTAGAAACTAAGTAAATATTTAAGAGGTAAATATATTAATATTATATAATGCAAGAATATATAAAATAGAAATATAGATTATACGCTGACAATTATTTAATGATAATGTTTAGTGAAATGTGGGATATTGACATTTTATAATAAAATTGAAACGTAAACATTAAGTCATCATGGTGCAGCATTGGAAAAAGCACGATAAATTTCATATTAATGAATTTATATTATATTAAAACAAATATTAAAGATTATATAAGGTTATTTTAAATCAAGATTTAAATTTAATTAATAATTTGTGTTATGAGATCATTTTGTATTTGGAGTGAAACTTTTTAACATAATTGTATTAGTGAAAGGATAATTTTTTAATCAAATATTTATTGGTGAAAGGTTAATTTATTATTAGCACATCACTTTTGGAAGGAAAAAATTTAAATATAACTTTTTAATCAAATATTTATTGGTGAAAGGTTAATTTATTATTAGAACATCACTTTTGAAGGGAAAAAATTTAAATATATTATTCATTGAAGGGAAGCATAAAAACCCAAAATGTAAAAAAAAAAGAAGAAAAAAATTGTCTAACTTGTAAAGAGGAATCCAAATTCGATTGGAATACAAACAATTCAATTGGAGTAGAAACAAGGCAGCTATCCATAATCCATGGATTTTTGTTGGCCATGAACACTACTAGGCTCCTCTCACCTCTTAAAAATTGAAGTTCAATGCAATGTAAAAGAGCCTACTGAATTCCACACCGTGCATTACTCATTACTGAACAACGCCCATTTCCTCTCCTACAAATAAAACCAATATAGAACCATTTTAAACATGGATCCAACCACACCCAACAGGGATGAAATATGTTGAGATCCAAACTCTTTTTATAGTCCAAAATTGAAAAAAACTCACCTCCATAAATTTCATCCCTCTAGGGATGATGGTTATGATTCTCTCTCTCTCTATATATATATATATATGTGTGTGTGTGTGTGAGAGAATTTTTTAAAATTACCTTTTTGAATGCGTAAATGGATTCAACCACATAAAAATGGAATCAAATAAGCTAAATATCATTTACTCCATTTAAAAATAACCCTTAATTAAAAGGTCAAAATGGACATGAAATGCTATATCAATAAGAATTTAATTTTTCAATTATTTTGTATAATATATAGACATATTATTATTATTATTTTAAACTGGGTAAATGGTTGAAATTAAAATAATTTAGTTAACATGAGCATTGAGATATTTTATTTATGATTACATTTTCGGTATTAACATGTTTTTCTCTGATATATTTTTAAATACAGTTCTATATTACTTTCAAACTTTTACTTTTATTACTTATTTCTTAACCTATTGGTTTCAAAAATCATACATAATGTATATGATTTCTAAGTTAATTTAAAATAAATTATAGCAGGATATTAAAATATTTAAATTAAATATCCCAATTCAAATAAAAAATGAAAAAAATATAAATTTATTTTTTTCTATTTAATTACTTAAAAAATTACCTTAAAATATTTGTTTTTGTGATTATAGTTATATTATTTTAATTATAATATATATATAATATATATTATAATGTATGTTAACTTCAGTTTAATACATACGGAATTACAAATAGCTTGGTATTAAATTGTTTATTAATATCCATTGAAATATGAAAATATAAATATCAAAATATTTTTTTAATTATTAAAAAATATTTTAAAAGGATATAAATAATTTTAATATTTTATTTGAAATAAGAGTGAGAGGAAATGGGGTAAATGTCAACAAAAAAAGGCAAACCTTTAGAGCTAAGCTTTCATCATATTTTTTAAAAGCATAACCAATATGTATATTGATTTGTTAAAGCTAAACACTATTTTTAATTTAAATAATATTTTATTTTTTTTTAAAAGGTACAGATTAAATCTACTTCATCGCAAAAAAATTACACATCACTCTTATTCTAAGTTGTAAAATAAATATGTCAACTAAATGCATTCTGAAAATGAAATTAGACAAATTTTATATGAGGAACATCTTACCGCTCTCCGACTCCGCTTGTCTTGAGGCTGATCTTGAGGCTGAAGTACATGAAGGTCTGGTTGGTGTTGGACATTGAAATAAGCGGAGTGGACTGTAAGAGACTAGATTATCTCGGCTTTCTCTAGCAAACATAAACAGTATATTCATGTTAAAAAATTTACATGCAGTCGCACACATCTTAACCCTCCCATCGGTTCTCAAAACCACGCGAGATTTCTGTAGTTGGCTTTGGCGTGCGAACACAAACATACACACCAGTAATTTCCCATTTAGATTTTCACTGATGAAGAATATATTTCAATTGAAGTATCAACGATAATAGAAAAAATAAGAAAAAGAGAAGAAGAATTAATTGGCAAAGCAAAATAGTAAACAAAAGGTTATGTTACTCTCTTTTTTTGAGAGGAGGGACCTGTGATAAATGAGTGGGTATTATGGTGAAGTTTCTAAAGGAGTAAAGAGAATACACGGCCTCATGGATAAGCTTGAACATAAACATAAATCAAGGTCATCAGTTATTATGGTACTTTCGAAAGGGGTAAACAGGGAAGATGTGCATGCCATCTTCAACTTTAAGTTATCTCAACTCAATTATTATGGCGCTTTCGAAAGGAGTAAACAGGGAAGATGCAATGTCATCTTCAGCTTTTAAGTTATGAGGAGGTCATTTATAAATAATCGAATACTTTTAGTTTTATTTTGAAAATATGAAAGTTAAATATAAGGGTGAATATCTATTTATTATTAATATGCGCAAATAATTTTTTAAAAGTTAAAAACGCATTAACCTTATTTCATTTTGCAATTGGCAGTTTTCTAGATATGTATGGACGCCCGAATAAAATTCTATATTGGGACTCAAAAAAATGCAGTGAAGGAGGAAGATCTCTACGAATAGAATCACTACTCCCAGCATTTGTGTGTCTCTCATCTTTTATAGGTATATTTTAAATGAAACTGCGAATGTATGATCCATATGTGTTTTCGGTTTTTCATACCATTTGTAGGTGAATGTGTGGAATGTAGGTGAATCCTTGACTTCCAAGATGGGTAAGGGTAATTTTGAGAGTTCTCTGTAACCATCACTTAGCCTCATGAACGTGGTTATTTAATTTATCTATTTCTTAATTTAATGAATTATTGGTTAATGAAAAAAATAATAAAATTTTTAATTCAAATTTTAGTATAGATTATTTAGTGAGATTTTTTTTTTGTGATAGAGGGAATGGTTAAATGATAGGTGTTTTACAACTGAGTATGAAAAAGGTGCTCTACAATCTAGTATAAAAAAAATGTTGTCACATAATGTTACATTTAAAATTAATAAAATAATACTTACATCAAACAATTTTAAAAATAATAATAACACAAAAAATGCAATTGTTCAATTTAAAAAAAACTAATATTTTTCACAATGGATTAATACCATGGATCATCCAATATAAGAAAATATTTCTATATAAAACTACAATATAGATATTTCTATTTTCCAAATATAATGATTTTTCTATCATGTCCATCCTTCAGTGGATTGATGGGTATGAAAATTATCTATGGGGCTTAAGTGAATATGATTCCGTATTTCACTTATTTACTTGAAAATATGTGGTGTGGTTATTTATACCAAAAACTAATTACTCCTTTAAAATAACACAAAATATGAGATATTTAAATAATATAAAAGTAATGTGTGGGGAGGAAGATGTTATATAAAGTTAAATTTAAAAATAATAAATTAAGTACTTTAAAAAATTTAAAAAGTAATAACGTAAGCAAACTAAGGTTGTCATTAATATACTATTTCAATTCCACTGTTAAATATGATTTTATATGGAAATTAAATAATTGGAAAGTTATGATATATATATATAATATAATATATAATAATATATAGTATAATATATATCTATAGTATAGATATAATATGATAATATAATACTTTTTAGTATTAGGAATATATGTAATACATTATGTACTTTTTTTCCAAGGAGAAAAATCTGTAATTTCCATTAATTTTAGAAAATTACATATTGAAGATGCTAAACACATATGCAGAAGTGTGGGCAAAGCCACTTACAATAACAATACTTCAAGGGAAGTATTCCAGTGAAGCCCAAATTGGGCAGAAGTATGGGTATGTAAACTCCAAACCAGTCTGCAGAAAATAGAACTGTAGAGGATACCCATACCCATCACAACAAAACAACAAATAAACAATAATAGTGCATGAGGAGAGAATAAGAAACAGAAAACTGGCCACCCATACCAAGAAGGAGAGGCACGAAATGAGGAAAGAGTAGCCAGGATAGCCACTCCTCCCCTGCCCCCTCAAACTCTCCACCTGAAACCAGAGGCCAAATTGCCCCAAGCTTCCTCAGCCACCTGCAACAACCCCAACAAATAAAACAGCCATGTTGAAGCAGCCCGAAACCATGCAGAGAATAACACCTCCACAGCCCAGTTCCCTCAATTCTTCAAATAACCATAAACGAAGGCCAGCGAGCCACCAAGAAAGGCACAATATGCCACAGCAAATGAACCCATCTGGTCTCAATCTGAGCAGAGGCGAGTCAGGGGGCAGAGGCGGCTAGGGCAGCCACCTCGATCCCACGAAGAGTAAATATGAAGACCAAAAAAACCCCTGCTCGAGATCCGCAGCTTAGTGTAAAATAAGACCAAAATACGAACTCCTTGAAGACCACCAAGTAGAGCCGCATGGAAGGGACGAGCAGAGGGCCACCAAAACCCTCAAGGCACAAACACTCACCTCAGTCGCGCAACACTATGCGAAAGATGCCCCAGAACTCTTCCGCTCAAAGCCCAACACGAGTGGACCACAAAATCTGAATCTCGGAGCCGAAGCCAAGGGAAAAGATACGGGTCAGCAGGAGGAAACGGGCTCGAAGATGCAGCGCCGCCTCAGGCTGTGCAGGACCAGAAAAATAAATGGGATCATTCAAAACCCCAATTGAAAACTTTGAACGCCGATCAGGCCTCCAGCACCACGACAATGGCAACGAAGCTCCAAACAAAGGCGACTAGAAGGGCCACCAGAACCAGGGGCGGCCCAACCTCCACACCCCAACGACGGTAGCAAGAGCAGAAAAAACCCTATCTCCACACGCGCAACTCCGTAATACATTATGTACTTAATATGGAGTTGACATATAATATTATTGATATTACATGATGCATAATCCATTTTATCTTTATTTAACATTGAAGGTTTAAAACAAAAGTGTATTAAGAAGCCTAGATCCATCTTATCCGGATCTATCAAGGGCCAAGAGGGATCCAATCTCTCCAGATGCCAACCTTTCCTTTTTAGTGCAAAACTTGAGGAAATGTTTGCACCTCTAGAGATTTTATCCCTCGCAGTGCTTGATAGATCCATGTTAAGATAGATCTAGGTTGGTTATATAATACTATATAATATCTATATTTATATCTATGTGTCTCTTTCTTCTTTTCTCTCTCTATCTCAACCCCGAAAGATACACACTCTCTTTCTCCATATCTATCTATCTCTCTCACTCCCTCCCTCTTACTCTTCACCTCTCTCTATCCCCTTCTCTCTCACTCTTCCTCTTCTCTCTTTCTCTCTCTCTTCCCTCCTACTCTCCTCTCTCCTTCACTCTCTTTCCATCGCTCCCTTGTCACTCTCTCTCTCTGTCTACCTTTCTCCCTCTATGTCTTTATTATTCCTTCCCTCCCTCTCCCCCTCCAACTTCATCTCTCTCTTGGATCCTCTCTCTCCCGTTATATCCCACCTCACAGTGTCTCTCCCTATTCCCATCCCTACCCCCACTCTCTCTCTATGCAGTTCTATTGGTATCTTCCTACCTCCCCCCTTCTCTCTCTCTCCTCCGTATTTGTGCTTCCCTCTCTTTCTCTTGCCCTTATCTCTCTCCCCTTCATATCTATGCCTCCATATCCATCTCTTCCCTCCTCTCCTCTCTCCCTGAATCTCTTCCCATATCTCCCTTGCCACTCCCTCTCTCTCTCTCTCTCTCTTTCCACATCTATCTTTCTATGTCTTTGTTATTTCATCTCTCTCTTACCCTCCAACTCCATCTCCCTCTATCTCTCTCCCTCTCTCCTTCTCTCTCTCCCCTCCTCTCTCTCTTCCTTCATCTTTCTCCCACCTCCCTCTTCCCATCTCATCCCATCACTCTTTCTCTCTCTCTCTCAGCTTTGTCACTATCTCCTTCTCCCTCCCCCTCTCTTCACTTCACTTTTCCTTTCATCACTTGCATCCTTAGTTAAGATGGATTTATGTTGGTTCTTACTAATACTATTTGTATTATATAAATTTCACATCTTTAAATATAAAAGTATTCTCATTTTTAATTTTATTAAAACCTTTATTTAATTTCTATTAGAATTATTGATGATAGAGTGTTTAGATATATCTCAAAATTAATTATACCCTTTTTCCTTTTAGCTTCAATTAAAAAATGGTATAAAATTAAATTAAATTAAAATATTTTTATTGTGAAATAAGTTGTGGTTTTTGAGAATTTTGCTATGAAAAAGTCATGTTATTGGCCATTGTATTGTAACAAATCCTATTTACATATTAATAATATATGTGGTAAAGTGGAGGTCAATATCCATGGTTAAGAATCTTGCCATTTTGTTATAAAATATTTTGATTGTGAAATAATTTATCATTTTTTGGCATGTGCTATTGATAAGCCATGGTATTGCCCCATGCTATTGTAGACACACATGTTCACAAGTTCATAATATCAATTGCAAAGTGGTGGTACATATCCATTATAAGAATCTTCTTATATTTTATAAAATATTTTTATTGTGAAGTATGTTATGTTTTTTGTGCATGTGGTATTGATAAGCCATGGTGTGGGCCCACGATATTGTAAGAAAGCTTATTTGTAAATTAATAATATCCATGTGTAAGAAATTTTTTTGTATCATTAGAAAATATTTTGATTGTGAAATAAGTTATGTTTTTTGGGCATGTAGTTTTGATAAGCCATGGTATTGTCTCACGCTATTGTAACAAATCCTAATTCTAGGAGTTTTGTTGATATTTCATTGATATTTTTATTGAGGGCCTAGATTGATTCTCAAGGGAATATGCTCAACGTATGCTTCTTCTTAATGTTTATCAACAATTGTAATGCATTACAAAGTTTTTTTTACGTATTACAGAGTTTTTTTACATTGCATTCAATTACAATAAATTTAATAAATTATATTTGTGCTAGGTGGCTCCCCACCCACCAATTTCCTATCGATTTGAGATTATTATGATTATAATAAGTTCCTCCATGTTGAGATTATTCCAATTATAATAAGTTCCTCATTATTATTTATAACATTCACTTATATATAAGAAAAAATTATTGAGCAAAATGGTCCATTACTTTTAATAAATTAAAAAAATTAAAGTTCTGCCAAGTCACTCCTCACCCAACAATTTCCTAGGGATTTGAGATTATTCCAATTCTAATAAGTTCCTCATTATTATTTATAACATCCATTTATATATATGTAAGATCTATTTAGCAAAACAGTCCATTACTTTTAATAAATTTAAAAATTAGAATAATGCCACATGGTTCCCCATCCACCAATTTCCTAGGGATTTGAGATTATTCCAATTCTAGTAAGTCCCTAAATATTATTTATAACATTCATTTATATATAAGTCATTTTCATTTGGGAAAATGGTCCATTAGCTTTAATAAATTTAAGAAATTAGATCTATGCCATGTGGCTCCTCACCCACCAATTTCATAGGGATTTGAGATTATTCCAATTCTAATAAGTTCCTCCATGTTGAGATTTTTCGAATTATAATAAATTCCTCATTATTATTTATAAAATTCATTTATATATAAGAAAATTTTATTTATCAAAATGAAGCATTACTTTTTCATAGATTTAAAAGAAATATATTCATGGCATGTGGCTCCCCCCCCCCACCAATTTCCTAGGTATTTGAGATTATTTCCAATTCTAATCAGTTACTCCATGATAAGTTGCTCATTATTATTTATAACATTCATTTATATAAAAATATATATATAAAACAAGGTATTTTTCTATGTCTTCACTATGGTGCAAATAAATTCCATCAATTATGGAGTTAAGATGTCCCTCAACATGTTCAAAGATCATATTGTTTACTCCAATATTTTGCTCATGCTAGAAGAATGTTGGTGATAAGTTGTGAATGCTACATCTTCTTCGTTTAATAAGAAAATTTTCAATGCCATATATGACAAGGTATTTTCCTATAATTGTGGCAACAAATTATTTCCCTATCTTCTTTACCAATATCTGAACATACATATATTTGTACATTGTCACAACTGTCTGATAGTTGCAAATTTAACATGGAAAACCTTTATGATATGTTTGGGTGTTTGATATTGGATCACAAGGTCAAATTACGGGACCTTGACTCTTGAGAGCAATATGTGTTACCGCACAAATAAGGAGTACAAGGTTTGACCAGCCTATGCCACGAATCTCCACGAGATCAAATATGTGTCCACCATAAATTTGGTAACAAGATGTGGTTTAGATGTTAATGATTTGAAGGAGTGTTCTATGGAATATTTTTTTACTTTTCAAATACAAATGTATAAAAGTAGCTCAATTATGAATTTGGTTAGTCCTAGCTTTTCTGTGTAGGATTAGTGTAGAATTCGATAAAATACCATGCATGGATTTGTGCTTCAAATTTAATTAGGAATCATTCAACAACAAAATTTCAAATTGCAAGATGATATTATTAGCTTTTCTTTAAATATCAGTATTGGTCTATTTCAATCACAAATCTAAGAAGTGTTTAGAGTGATATAATTTCTTCTTGTGTAATTTTTTTTAAATGCAAAATTTGAAGAAAAAATGTTTGCATCTCAAAGATAAAATTGACAAAAAATATTGCCCAAACATAAAATACTAAGATTTCTTGAAATACTTAAAAATGTTTTAACCATGAAAATTTATTTCTTTTCATTGTACATATTAGTTGACATTGAAATATTTTACTTTATATGGCATTGAAATATTTTACTAATGAAGTACATTGTTTATATTAATAAGTTTCATGTTAAGTCCCTCCATGATTAATAAATTATGAAATTTAGAAATTATGTTTGATATTTTGCAATGTATATTTATTTTTAAAATTTGAAATGCATTCAATTGTAAATTGATTATAAGAAAAATAAATGAAGTAAAAATATAAAATTGGGCTTTTATTTTCTTTTTAATTTAATTATCAATTTTTGAAATATATCACAAATTAAAAATTGTAAATTTATAGATTTAAAATTCAATCAATAATGTTTCACATGACATATTTTTAAAAAAAATTAATATATTCAAATGATATTATAGTAAATGAATTTACAAATGCTTATTTCTTTTCATTTTATTTTCTATGAATTTATTTTTGAAAAAATCATTATCTATCACTCATTTGTTTCTAAGACTTTGTATTATATTTTGATTTTTTTCATTAAAAAGGCCTATAAAATAGTAATTTACAGGGTTCATTAATCTAAGGCTTCATATTCCCAGGGTATAATATTATTCATAGGGTTTATAATATTAGTCTTTAGTTTTATAAATCCTTTGGGTTTATAATCATGGTCAACCATGGCACAACGTCAAATTATGATAAATATTTTCTCAATATGAAAATCAACCATGGTCAACCATGTTCCAACATCACATTGTGACAAAGTTTGTCTCAACCATGCTCAAACATGGTCGATCATGGTAAACCATGGTCAATAACTATGGTCACATTGTGACAAAGACTATCTCTTGGTCCAATGTCACAATGTCACAACCATGGTTATCCATGGTCAACCGTAGTCCAACATCACATTGTGATAAACATTGTCTCAATATTGAGATCAACGATGGTAAACAATGGTCAATCATTGTCCAATGTCGTAATGTGAAAAATGTTGTCTCAATATGAAAATCAATCATGGTCAACCATATTCCAATGTCGCATTGTGACAAATATTTATCTTAGGGTTTATCATATTTATCTTAGAGTTTATGTTCCTTGGGTTTAACATATTTATTCCTTGGGTTTAATATTACTACCTTGGTTTTATAATCCCTTATGTTTTTAGTACTAATCCCTTGGGTTTATATACAAATCCCTTTAGGGTTTATATACCTTGCATTTATAATATTAATCCCTTGGGTTTAATATTATTATCTTAGGTTTATAATACCTTTGGGTCCAATTATGGTCAACTATGGTCAATAACGATGGTCAACCATGGTCACATTACGACAAAGACTATCTCTTGGTCCAATGTCACATTGTCACAACCATGGTCATCCATGGGCAACCATGATCCAATGTCTCATAGCGACATAGATTGTCTCAATATGGAGATCAACCATGGTCAATGATGTTCAACCATTTTCCAACACTAAATTGTGACATATGTTGTCTCAATATGAAAATGAGCCATGGTCAACCATATTCCAACATCACATTGTGACAAATGTTTATCTTATGGTTTACAATATTTAAATTAGGGTTTATATTCATTGGGTTTATAATATTTATCCCTTGGGAATAATATTATTCCCTTAGGTTTATAATCCCGTGGGTTTATTATTGTGTTGGGTTTATAATATTTATCTTAGGGTTTATATAGCTTGGGTTTATAATATTAATACCTTGCGTATAATATTATTCCATTGTATTTATATTATCAATCTTTTTGTTTTTTAATTCTTTAGGTTTTTAGTATTAATCCCTTGGATTTATTATTCCCATGGGGGTTTATATGCCTTGCATTTCTAATATTAGTCCCTTGCATTTAATATTATTCCCTTGGATTTATAATACCTTTTGGTTTTAGAATTAATCCCTTGGGTTTTCTATTCCCTTCGGTTTATAATATCAATCCCTTAGGTTTATTTGGTTCATATTCCTAGGGTATAATATTATTCATAGGGTTTATAGTATTAATCCTATGATTTAATATAAATCCATCGAATTTATAATCATGGTCATCCATTATCCACAACGGTCCAATGTCACAATGTTCCAAAGATTATCTCAATATGAAAATAAACCATGATCAACCATGGTTAACCATAGTCCAACATCACATTGTAATAAAAACCATCTCAGTATGAAAATCAATGACGGTAAATCATGGTCACCCATGTTTATTCTAGGTTTTATTTGTCTCAATATGAAAATCAATCATGATCACCATATTTCAATATTGCATTGTGACAAATATTTATGTTAGGGTTTATAATATTTATCTTAGGGTTTATATTCCTTGGTTTTATAATATTTATTCCTTGAGGTCAAATATTATTCCCTTGGGTTTATAATTCCATGGGTTTATTATTCCCTTGGGTTTATAATATCAATCTCTTTAGGGTATATATACCTTGCATTTATAATATTAATCCCTTGACTTTATAATACATTTGGGTTCAATCATCATCGACCATGGTCAGCCATGGTCAGATTGTGACAAATGCTATCTCTTGGTCAAACGTTACATTGTCAGAACGATGGTCATCCATGGTCAACTATGGTCCAACGTCGCATTCTGACAAAGATTGTCTCAATATGGAGATTAACCATAGTCAACAATGGTCAACCATTTTCCAACATCGCATTGAGAAAAACGATGTCTCAATATGAAAATCAATCATGGTCAACCATATTTGAACATCACATTGTGACAAATATTTATCTTTGGGTGTTTAATATTTATCTTAGGGTTTATATTTCTCAGGATTATAATATTTATCACTTGGGTTTAATATTATTCCCCTAGGTTTATTATTGCCTTGGGTTTATAACATTTATCAGAAGGTTTATACACCTTGGGTTTATAATATTAATCCATTGGGTTTAATATTATTTCCTTTGGTTTATATTATCAATCTGCTGGGTTTTTAGTCCCTTGTGTTTTTAGTATTAATCCCTTGGGTTTATAATATCAATCCCTTTAGGGTTTATATACCTTGCATTTATAATATTAATCCCTTGGATTCAATACTATTCACTTGGGTTTATAATACCATTGGGTTTTAGAATTAATCCCTTGGGTTTATTATTCCATTTGTTTTATAA
The DNA here is from genome assembly GCA_000404065.3 of Pinus taeda. Classification (NCBI taxonomy): domain Eukaryota; kingdom Viridiplantae; phylum Streptophyta; class Pinopsida; order Pinales; family Pinaceae; genus Pinus; species Pinus taeda. Next base: position 152,807 of record APFE030022318.1, read on the forward strand.
TATAAATCCCTTGGGTTTATTTGGTTCATATTCCTAGGGTATAATATTGTTCATAGCGTTTATAATATCAATCCTAGGGTTTAATATAAATCGATTGGGTTTACAATCATGATCATCCATGGTCAATGATGGTCCAATGTCACAATGTGCCAATGATTATCTCATAATGAAAATAAACTATGGTCAACCATGGTCCAACGTCGCATTCTGACAAACATCATCTCAGTATGAAAATCAATGATGGTAAGTCATGGGCAAGCATGTTTCTTTTAGGGTTTATAATATTTATCTTAGGGTTTTATACCTTGGGTTTATAATATTTATCCATTGGGTTTAATATTATTCGCTTGCAATGAGCCACTATAGATATTGGAGATAGAGAGAGGTAGGGTCTGACATTTACAACTATATCAAGAGTGAAATCAATAGATGGCTAGAAGACAATTCAAGAAAGGATTGGTTGGAAATCATGAATGGTCGTGATCATTATCTTGTTGATTTGAATTGGTGCAACTTTTGTCATTGGTCTCAGTGTGCTTTTGAAGAGACTTGAGTTTAATAATAATAATAATAATAATAATAGCTTGTTCTCGTGGAGTGTTTAAAGTTTAATTTCCTATCAAAAACATTTACATTATTATTTTATTTTTATTAAATGCTTATTTCATAATCACTTGATAATAATAATTATTATTATTATTAGGCTTGGCAAGACTCTCTCATTGTCGATTTTACATGTCCATTATTCACCCCGCATCGGGGATGGTAGTACAAGATTCGAACCCAAATATCTTTGGTATACGGAATTACAAATAGCTTTATACGGAATTACAAATATATACGGAATTACAAATAGCTTTGGTATTAAAATTGTTTATTTAAATATCCAATTAAAATATGAAAATATAAATAATATCAACATTTTTTTAATTATTTAAAATAATTTAAAAGCTGATATAAAATTATCTTAATATATTTTGAACTAAGAGTGAAAGTAAATGGGTTGTAATGTCAACAATAATAAAGCAAATACCTTTTTTTTCTAAATACAGCTAACTAAATAGTATATTTATTTTGATTATAGCGAACACCATTTTTTAATTTAAATAATATTTTATTTTTATTTTAAGAAGTACACAATTTAACTCTACTTTCATAAAAAAAAATTACACATCACTCTTATACTAAGTTGTAAAATAAATATGCCAATTAAATGCATCCTGAAAATGAAATTAGACCAATTTTATATGATGAACATGTTACCGCTCTCCAACTCCGCTTATTTTATATGATGAACATGTTACCGCTCTCCGACTCCGCTTGTCATGAGGCTGATCTTGAGGCTGAAGTACATGAAGGTCTGGTTGGTGTTGGACATTGAATTAAGCGGAGTGGACTGTAAGAGACTAGATTATCTCGGCTTTCTCCAGCAAACATAAACAGTATATTCATGTTAAAAAATTTACATGCAGTCGCACACATCTTAACCCTGCCACCGGTTCTCAAAACCATGCGAGATTTCTGTAGTTGGCTTTGGCGTGCGAACACAAACATACACACCCAGTAATTTCCCATTTAGATTTTCACTGATGAAGAATATATTTCAATTTAAGTATCAACGATAATGCTTCATATATTTCAATTTAAGTATCAACGATAATAGAAAAAATAAGAAAAAAGAGAAGAAGAATTAATTGACAAAGCAAAATAGTAAGCAAAAGGTTATGTTACTCTCTTTTTTGGAGAGGAGGGACCTGTGATAAATGAGTGGGTATTATGGTTAAGTTTCTAAAGGAGTAAAGAGAATACACGGCCTCATGGATAAGCTTGAACATAAATCAAGGTCATCAGTTATTACGGTACTTTCGAAAGGGGTAAACAGGGAAGATGTGCATGCCATCTTCAACTTTAAGTTATCTCAACTCAATTATTATGGCGCTTTCGAAAGGAGTAAATAGGGAAGATGCAATGTCATCTTCAGCTTTTAAGTTATGAGGAGGTCATTTATAAATAATCGAATACTTTTAATTTTATTTTGAAAATATAAACGTTAAATATAATGGTGAATATTTATCTATTATTAATATGCGCAAATAATTTTTTAAAAAGTTAAAAACGCATTAACCTTATTTCATTTTGCAATTGGCACTTTTCTAGATATGTATGGACGCCGGAATAAAATTCTATATTGGGACTCAAAAAAAATGTAGTGAACTTTCTTCGAAGAAGGAAGCTCTCTACGCATAGAATCACTACTCCCAGCATTTGTGTGTCTCTCATCTTTTATAGGTATATTTTAAATGAATTTGTGAATGTATGATCCACATGTTTTTCCGTTTTTTCATACCATTTGTAGGTGAATCTGTGGAATGTAGGTGAATCTTTGACTTCCAAGATTGGTATGGGTAAGGGTAATTTTGAGAGTTCCCTGTAATCATCACTTAGCCTCATAAACGAGGTTATTTAATTTATCTATTTCTTAATTTAATGAATTATTGGTTAATGGAAAAAATTAATAAAATTTTTAATTCAAATTTTAGTATAGATTATTCAGTGAGATTCTTTTTGTGACAAAGGGAATGGTTAATTATTAGGATAATAGGTGTTTTACAACTGAATATGAAGAAAGTGCTCTACAATCTAGTATAAAAAAGATGTTGTCACATAATGCTACATTTAAAATTAATAAAATAATACTTACATCAAAAAAATTTAAAAATAATAATAACAAAAAAAAGCAATTATTCAATTCTGCCTTAATTTAAAAAAAAATAATATTTTTCACAATAAATTAATACCATAGGTCATCCAATATAAGAAAATATTCCTATATGAAACTACAATACATATATTTCTATTTTCCAAATATAATGATTTTTCTACCTGCTATCCACCATTGGATAGATGGGTATGAAAATTATCTATGGGGCATAAGTGAATATGATTCCATATTTCACTTATGTACTTGGATCATATGTGGTGTGGCTATTTATACCAAAAACTAATTACTGTTTTAAAATAACACATAATACGAGATATTTAAACAATATAAAGTATTTATGGTAAGAAGATGTTATATAAAGTTAAATTTAAAAATAATAAATTGGTACTTATAAAAAAATTTAAAAAAAGTAATAACAAGAAAAAGAAGGTTGGTCATTAATACAATATTTCACTTTTCACTTTAATTTTATATCAATTTTATATGGAAATTAAATAATTGAAAGTAAAAAAACAAAAAAAACTATTTTTTAGTCTTAGGGATATATGTAATACATTATGTACTTAATATGGAGTTGACATATAATATTATTGATATTACATGATCGTAATTCATTTTATCTTTATTTAACATTGAATGTTTAAAACAAAAATGTATTAAGAAGCCTAGATCCATCTTATCTGGATCTATCAAGGGCCAAGAGGGATCCAATCTCTCTAGATGCCAACCTTTCCTTTTTAGTGCAAAACTTGAGGAAAGGTTTGCACCTCTAGAGATTTGATCCCTCCTAGCGCTTGATAGATCCATGTTAAGACAGATCTAGGTTGGTTATATAATACTATATAATATCTATATTCATATCTATGTGTCTCTTTCTTCTTTTTCTCTTTCTATCTCAACCCCAAAACATACACGCACACTCTCTCTCCATATCTATCTATCTCTCTCTCCCTCCCTCTTCCTTTGCACCTCTCTCTATCCCCTTCTCTCTCACTCTTCCTCTTCTCTCTCTCTCTTCCCTCATTCTCTCCTCTCTCCTTCACTCTCTTTCCATTGCTCCCTTATCACTCCCTTTTTTTGTCTACCTTTCTCCCTCTATGTCTTTATTATTCCTTCCCTCTCTCTCCCCCTTCAACTTAATCTCTCTCTTGGATACTCTCTCTCCTTTTATGTCCCACTTCCCAGTGTCTCTCCCTCCTCCCATCCCTCCCCCTCTCTCTATCCAATTCTATCATTATCTCCCTACCTCCCCCCTTCTCTCTCTCTCCTCCATCTTTGTGCCTCTCTCTCTTTCTCTTGCCCTTATCTCTCTCCCCTTCATATCTATGCCTCCATATCCCTCTCTTCCCTCCTCTCCTCTCTCCCTCAATCTCTTCCCATATCTCCCTTGCCACTCTCTCTCTCTCTCTCTCTCTCTCTCTCTCTCTTTCCACATCTATCTTTCTATGTATTTGTTATTTCATCTCTCCCTTACCCTCCAACTCCATCTCCCTCTATCTCTCTCCTTCTCTCTCTCTCCCCTCTTTTCTCTCTTCCTTCCTCTCTCTCCCACCTCCTTCTTTCCATCTCGCCCCATCACTCTCTCTCTCTCAGCTTTGTCACTATCTCCTTCTCCCTCTCCCTCTCTTTACTTCACTTTTCCTTTCATCGCTTGCATCCTTAGTTAAGATGGATTTATGTTGGTTCTTACTAATACTATTTGTATTGTATAAATTTCACATCTTTAAATATAAAAGTATTCTCATTTTTAATTTTATTAAAAACTTTATTTAATTTCTATTAGAATTCTTGATGATAGAGTGTTTAGATATATCTCAAAACTAATTATACCCTTTTTCCTTTTAGCTTCAATTAAAAAAAGTTATAAAATTAAATTAAATCAAAATATTTTTACTGTGAAATAAGTTGTGGTTTTTGGGAATTTTGGTATTAACAAGTCATGGTATTGGCCATTATATTGTAACAAATCCTATTTACATATTAATAATATACGTGGTAAAGTGCAGGTCAATATCCATGGTTAAGAATCTTGCCATATTGTCATAAAATATTTTGATTGTGAAATAATTTATCATTTTTTGGCATGTGCTATTAATAAGCCATGGTATTATCCCATGCTATTGTAAAAACACCTGCTCACAAGTTCATAGTATCAATGGCAAAGTGGTGGTGAATATCCATTATAAGAATCTTCTTATATTGTATAAAATATTTTTATTGTCAAGTATGTTATGTTTTTTGTGCATGTCGTATTGATAAGCCATGGTGTTGGCCCACGGTATTGTAAGAAATCTTATTTGTAAATTAATAATATCCATGTGTAATATTTTTTTTTGTATTGTTATAAAATATTTTGATTGTGAAATAAGTTATGTTTTTTGGGCATGTAGTTTTGATAAGCCATGGTATTGTCTCATGCTATTATAACAAATCCTAATTCTAGGAGTTTTGTTGATATTTTTATTGAGGGCCTAGATTGATTCTTAATGGAATATGCTCAGCATATCCTTCTTCTTAACGTTTATCAACAATTGTTTATCAACAATTGTAATGTATTACAGAGTTTTTTTTTATGTATTAGGCTTTTTACATTGCATTCGATTACAATAAATTCAATAAATTATATTTGTGCCAGGTGGCTCCCCACCCACCAATTTCCTAGGGATTTGAGATTATTACAATTAGAATAGGTTCCTCCATGTTGAGATTATTCCAATTCTAAGAAGTTGCTCATTATTATTTATAACCTTCACTTATATATAAGAAAACATTATTTAGCAAAATGGTCCATTAATTTTAATAAATTTAAAAAATTAGATTCATGCCACGTGGATCTCTACCCACCAATTTCTTAGGGATTTGATATTATTTCAATCCTAATGAGTTCCTCATTATTATTTATAACATTCATTTATATAAGAAAAAAATATTTAGAAAAATGGTACATTTATTTTAATAAATTAAAAAAATTAAAGTTGTGCCAAGTCGCTCCTCACACAACAATTTCCTAGGGATTTGAGGTTATTCCAATTCTAGTAAGTCCCTAAATATTATTTATAACATTAATTTATATATAAGTCATTTTTATTTGAGAAAATGGTCCATTAATTTTAATAAAATTTAAAAAATTAGATATATGCCATGTGGCTCCTCACACACCAATTTCTTAGGGATTTGAGATTATTCCAATTCTAATAAGTTCCTCCATGATAAGTTGCTCATTATTATTTATAACATTCATTTATATATAAAAATATATAAGAAGGTATTTTTCTATGTCTTCACTATGCTGCAAATAAATTCCATCCATTATGGAGTTAAGATGCCCCTCAACATGTTCGAAGATCATATTGTTTACTCCAATCTTTTGCTCACGCTAGAAGAATGTTGGTGATAAGTTGTGAATGCTACATCTTCTTCGATTAATAAGAAAACTTTCAATACCACATATGACAAAGTATCTTCCTATACTTGTGGCAACAAATTATTTCCCTATCTTCTTTACCAGTATTTGAACATACATATATTTGTACGTTGTCACAACTATCTGATAGTTGAAAATTTAACATGGAAAACATTTATGATATGTTTGGGTGTTTGATATTGGATCACAAGGCCAAATTACGAGACCTTGACTCTCGAGAGGAATATGTGTCACCGCACAAATGAGTACAAGGTTTGGCGAGCCTATGCCACGAATCTCCATGAGATTAAATATGTGTCCACCATAAACTTAGTAACAAGATGTGGTTTAGATGTTAATGATTTGAAGCAGTGTTCTATGGAATATTTCTTTACTTTTCAAATACAAATGTATAAAAGTAGCTCAATTATGAATTTGATTAGTCCTAGGTTTTCTGTGTAGGATTAGTGTAGAATTCAGTAAAATAGCATGAATGGATTTGTGCTCTAAATTTAATTAGGAACAATTCAATAAAAACATTTCAAATTGCAAGATGATATTATTAGTTTTCCTTTAAATATCAATATTGGTCTATTTTAATAACAAATCTAAGAAGTGTTTAGAGTGATATAATTTCTTCTTGTGTAATTTTTTTTTTAAATGCAAAATCTGAAGAAAAAATGTTTGCATCTCAAAGATAAAATTGACAAAAAATATTGCCCAAATATAAAATACTAAGATTTCTTGAAATCCTTAAAAATATTTTAACCATGAAAATTTATTTCTTTTCATTGTAGACATTAGTTGACATTGAAACATTTTACTTTATATGGCATTGAAATATTTTACTGATGAAGTACATTGTTTATATTAATAAGTTTCATGTTAGGTCCCTCCATGATTAATAAATTATGAAATTTAGAAATTATGGCTGATGTTTTGAAATGTATTTTTATTTTTAAAATTTGAAATGCATTAAATTGTAAATTGATTATAAGCAAAATAGATGAAGTAAAAATTTAAAAATTGTAAATTTATAGATTTAAAATTCAATCAATAATGTTTCACATGATATGTTTTTTAAAAATTTAATATATTCGAATGATATTATAGTAAATGAATTTACAAATACTTATAGTTTTTCATTTTATTTTATATGAATTTATTTTTGAAAAAATCATTATCTATTATTCATTTGTTTCTAAGATTTTGTATTATATTTTGATTTTTTCATTAAAAAGACGTATAAAATAGTAATTTACAGGGTTGATTAATCTAAGGCTTCATATTCCCAGGGTATAATATTATTCATAGGGTTTATAATATTAGTATTTAGTTTTATAAATCCATTGGATTTATAATCATGGTCAACCATTGCACAACGTCAAATTATGATAAAGATTTTCTCAATATGAAAATCAACCATGGTCAACCATGTTCCAACATCACATTGCGACAAAGGTTGTCTCAACCATGCTCAAACATGGCCAATCATGGTCAACCATGGTCAATAACCGTGGTCACATTGTGACAAAAATTGTCTCTTCGTCCAATTTCACAATGTCACAACCATGGTTATCCATGGTCAACCATAGTCCAACATCACATTGTGATAAACATTGTCTCAATATTGAGATCAATCATGGTCAACGATGGTAAATCATTGTCCAATGTCGTAATGTGAAAATTGTTGTCTCAATATGAAAATCAATCATGGTCAACCATATTCCAATGTCGCATTGTGACAAATATTTATCTTAGTGTTTATCATATTTATCTTAGAGTTTATGTTCCTTGGGTTTAATATTATTACCTTGGTTTTATAATCACACAGGTTTATTATTCCATTGGGTATATAATATTTATCTTAGGGTTTATATACCTTGGGTTTATAATATTATTCCCTTGGGTTTATATTTCCCTTTGGTTTATATTATTAATCGTTTGGGGTTTTAATCCCTTATGTTTTTAGTATTAATCCCTTGGGTTTATATGCCAATCTCTTTAGGGTTTATATACCTTGCATTTATAATATTAGTCCCTTGGGTTTAATATTATTATCTTAGGTTTATAATACCTTTGGGTCCAATCATGGTCAACTATGGTCAATAACAATGGTCAACCATGGTCACATTGTGACAAAGACTATCTCTTGGTCAAATGTCAGATTGTCACAACCATGGTCATCCATGGTCAACCATGATCCAACGTCTCATAGTGACAAAGATTGTCTCAATATGGAGATCAACCATGGTCAATGATGGTCAACAATTTTCTAATGCCGCAGTGTGACATATGTTGTCTTAATATGAAAATCAGCCATGTTCAACCATATTCCAACATCACATTGTGACAAATGTTTATCTTATGGCTTAGAATATTTAACTTAGGGTTTATATTCATTGGGTTTATAATATTTATCCCATGGGAATAATATTATTCCCTTAGGTTTATAATCCCGTGGGTTTATTATTGCGTTGGCTTTATAATATTTATCTTAGGGTTTAGATACCTTGGGTTTATAATATTAATACCTTGGTTATAATATTATTCCGTTGTATTTATATTATCAATCTTTTTGTTTTTTAATTCTTTAGGTTTTAGTATTAATCCCTTGGATTTATTAATCCCATGGGTTTATAATATCTTTCCTTTTAGGGTTTATATGCCTTGCATTTATGATATTAGTCCCTTGTGTTTAATATTATTCCCTTGGGTTTATAATACCTTTTGGCTTTAAAATTAATCCCTTGGGTTTACTATTCCCTTCGGTTTATAATATCAATCCCTTAGGTTTATTTGGTTCATATTCCTAGGGTATAATATTATTCATAGGGTTTATAGTATTAATCCTAGGGTTTAATATAAATCCATTGGGTTTATAATCATGGTCATCCATTATCCACGATGGTCCAATGTCACAATGTTCCAAAGATTATCTCAATATGAAAATCAACAATGATCAACCATGGTCAACCATAGTACAACGTCACATTGTAATAAAAACCATCTCAGTATGAAAATCAATGACGGTAAATCATGGTCACCCATGTTTACTCTAGGTTTTATTTGTCTCAATATGAAAATCAATCATGATCACCATATTCCAATATCGCATTGTGACAAATATTTATGTTAGGGTTAATAATATTTATCTTAGGGTTTATATTCCTTGGGTTTATAATATTTATTCCTTGGGGTCTAATATTATTCCCTTGGGTTTATAATATCAATCTCTTTAGTGTATATATACCTTGCATTTATAATATTAATCCCTTGATTTTATATCTTATACATTTGGGTTCAATCATCATCGACCATGGTCAACCATGGTCACATTGTGACAAATGCTATCTCTTGGTCAAACATCACATTGTCAGAACGATGGTCATCCATGGTCAACTATGGTCCAACGTTGCATTGTGACAAAGATTGTCTCAATATGGAGATTAACCATAGTAAACAATGGTCAACCATTTTCCAACATCGCATTGAGAAAAGCGATGTCTCAATATGAAAATCAATCATGGTCAACCATATTTCAACGTCACATTCCGACAAATATTTATCTTTGGGTTTATAATATTTATCTTAGGATTTATATTTCTCGGGTTTATAATATTTATCACTTGGGTTTAATATTATTCCCTTGGGTTTATTATTGCCTTGGGTTTATAACATTTGCCATAGGGTTTATACACCTTGGGTTTATAATATTAATCCATTGGGTTTAATATTATTTCCTTTGGTTTATATTATCAATTCGCTGGGTTTTTAGTCCCTTGTGTTTTTAGTATTAATCCCTTGGGTTTATTATTCCCTTGGGTTTATAATATCAATCCCTTTATGGTTTATATACCTTGCATTTATAATATTAATCCCTTGGATTCAATACTATTCACTTGGGTTTATAATACCATTGAGTTTTGGAATTAATCCCTTTCCTTTATTATTACCTTTGTTTTATAATATAAATCCCTTGGGTTTATTTGGTTCATATTCCTAGGGTATAATATTGTTCATAGCATTTATAATACCAATCCTAGGGTTTAATATAAATCGATTGGGTTTACAATCATGATCATCCATGGTCAATGATGGTCCAATGTCACAATGTGCCAATGGTTATCTCATAATGAAAATAAACTATGGTCAACCATGGTCCAATGTTGCATTCTGACAAACATCATCTCAGTATGAAAATAAATGATGATAAATCATGGTCAAGCATGTTTATTTTAGGGTTTTTAATATTTATCTTAGGGTTTTATACCTTGGGTTTATAATATTTATCCGTTGGGTTTAATATTATTCCCTTGCAATGAGCCACTATAGATATTGGAGACAGAGAGAGGTAGGGTCTGACATTTACAACTATATCAAGAGTGAAATCAATAGATGTCTAGCAGATTTCACCACCTTTTTCTTTTCAACATTATGTAAAAATGCAAGAGAATGCAAGAAAGGATTGGTTGGAAATCATGAATGGTCATGATCATTATCTTGTTGATTTGAATTGGTGCAACTTTTGTCATTGGTCTCAGTGTGTTTTTGAAGAGACTCGAGTTTAATAGCTTGTTCTCGTGGAGTGTTTAAAGTTGAATTTCCTATCAACAACATTTGCATTGTTATTTTATTTTTATTAAATGCTTATTTCATAATCACTTGATTAGTATTTATTAAATGATGATTAATATAATTTATTAGATGATTATTAATATAATCGTTGTTATTATTTTTATTTTATTATTATTGTTGTTGTTGTTGTTGTTAAGCTTGGTTGGACTCTCTCATTGTTGATTTTACATGTCCATTATTCACCTCACATCAGGGGATGGTAGTACAAGATTCGAACCCAAGATCTCCAGTTCCGTGAGACTTCATTCCACGGCCATGGCCACTTGAGCTACCCAGCAGACGAGAATTATTATTATTATTATTATTATTTTAAATATATAGTAATAATATAATATTAATTATTATTAATATGGTTCTTATATTATATTAATATTATTGATAATAACATTAATAACATTAATTCTTAATATTGTTGATAATTTATATATGTTCTTGATATGAGCTTATTAGCGTTTATCAACCACATTTATTAATGTGGTCATGCTAGTCTTTACAAGTTAATAATATCCATAGTAAAGTGAGGTGAATATCCATGGTTAAGAACTCTGTCATATTGTTATAAAATATTTTGGTTGTGAAATAAGTTATAGCATTGGGGCATGCACGGTATTGGCCCATGGTATTATAAAAAAGGTTATTCGCAATTTAATAAGAAACTGAAAATATAACAAACTGAACCTTATTATTCTTATTACTTTGATATTTTTTTTATTAATTGAGTCAAAATTTAAATGTTTGCAATCATCCCATAACTTTTTTTTTTAATTAAGCCAACATTTGTAATTGTTTGAGTACTTACATTACACCTACATATTTACTCTATACTAGGTTGTACAACACCTCTAGGTGCAATAACAAAAAAATATTTTACTATTAGCTATAAATAAAATATTTTACTGTTCATTTCAAATAATAAGATTTTGTGTGGACTTTATACAAAGAATTTATTAAACAAAAAAATATTTTACTATTAGCTAAAAATAAAATATTTTACTGTGCATTCCAAATAATATGATTTTGTATGGACTTTATACAAAGAATTTATTAAACATTAAATACATTTATATAGAGAGGGGGTTATTCCATTAGGAGGTTCTTTCTAATTCAAAGTATAAGGTATTTTTATGATTCTCGTTGACATGTAACATTTTAAAAAATATTAATAGCATAGTTAAATTTTCATAAGGTACACAAAAAAATTGATTTCTCTTGTAACTCCTGTAAGGGAAACCAGGCCCAGGCCCATAATGGTTCTAAGACCAACTCAAAATGGAAGAAAAAAACCTAATTGAATGAAACTCAATGTCTTCAACTGAGGATCCTGAGGCTTCCGCAATGTTGGTTTTAATTAATTAAAACAATCAAAGAATACATATTTTATAGGAGTATATTTAGTTAGGGAGATCAAACAAGCTCCTAGAAAATAGGATACAAATCATAAATACAAACAAAAACAAAACCACCTAATGAATCCATTCTCCATTATTTTCATGTAGTTTATATATATATATATATTATATAAATAATATATAAAATTATTTATGTGTGAACTTTGGATCTATATAATTATATTTAAAAATTAATTAAATAATAATACATAAAAAAATAGCAATAATTAAAAAAATGAACTGTCACTTCAAACTCATAGAATAAAAATAATTAAAAAAAAAATTAGTAAAAAAAAAATATATAATAATATTCACTACTTTGATAAATGATGTGTTAAAATAAGATTACTAATTTGAATTAAAACTTTTGAAATAATTGTTTTTGACGTGGCAGCGGAAACCCATTGATCAGGCTAAATTATAAAGGGACAAAAGAAATGGCAACAAACCATTGTTGAACTTGAGTTCAAATTTCTATAATATTTTAAGGTTTGAAAAACATTAATATGAAATCGCATGGCTTGACATTGAGGAATGTTCTTTAACATAATTTCATAATTGTTTTTGATGTGGCCACACAAACACATTGATCAAGCTAAATTATAAAGGGTTAGAAGAAATGGCAACAAACAATTGTTGAACTTGACTTCAAATTTCTATAATATTTAAAGGTTGGAAAAACATATTAACATGAAATCGCATGGCTTGACATTGAGGGATGTTGGTTAACATAATTTCCGGGTGGGTACAAAAATAAGAAATACAATACAGCAATCCGTGCACGCACCATTGATTTTTGAAATAGTTGTTCTTTGAGATGATCTATGAGATCATAAACTTGAGGGATGATGGAGAGCTATCCACATATATATTATTGCCTTTCAAATAATTTTGCAAGCGTGAACTTATCTATAAAACTACTATTAAATTTATCGTTTCAAATGGAGATAATGGTATTTATCCTGTTTTATGTATTTATAAATTTAGGTTTCCTCGTATGCTATAAGAGTGAGAAGCTTATTTAATTTTTTATTTAAATTATCAATTTTCTATAAAAATATTTGAATGATATAATTTGCTATCAATTATATTATTTAAAAGTAATATAAATAAAAATTAAATAAATAAAAAAATATTTCAATTCTAAAATGCCATAATCCACTATGGTATCTTTCAACCCAGACATACTAAAGTGATTTTAAGAACGCCTTTCATAAACTTTCTCCTCCTACTTCAAAATTATCACAACATCTAATAATTTATACAATTTATTTATAAATATCCATATTAAAGTATAAATAAAAAGTATAAGGATAAGAAATGAAATGTGTAATAATTATAGGGATGATTTTTAAACCAGTCATCTTTATATTATATATATATATAATGAAAAGTGTAACGATGATAAATAATTTATATAATAATTTTTATATAAATGATAGCGTGTATGTATATCTGTTTATATATATATATAATTGATGAATTATAATATTGATAAGGAATTTAGACTTCTATGATCCATAATATTGTTAGAAAAATTTCGGCGAAATCACATACAAATTCATTTGTCGACGCGTTTCGAACCAACCAGTGTGGTTCATCGTCAGGACAAGTTGAAGAACCGATCCAGCATAGCTTGTTAAATAGTATGGGCAGAGACTCCAACGGATATATTGACAACAAATACTTATGACCTTATGACCCTAGTCAAATGAATAATAATCTTGCTATATTTTTTTAATTACTATTATTCCTAGAAATTTGTTAAACTCGATAAAACATATAGTTAAATTATTCTTACTAGCTAGAAATTCATTTGTTTATTTAATTAAATGTAATTGTTTATTAATAA
>APFE030022318.1:167455-205253 GCA_000404065.3 Pinus taeda
ATGTTTAAAAAATTTATTTTAAATCTTATATATATATATATATAGAGAGAGAGAAGATTGAAGGTTGTATTGTGTTTTTTTTCAATATTAATAGTTTCTTTCCCAACTTTATATGTTTATTTTTTCCATTCATTTGGAGGGACTTAGCTTGGAGGGTGCATGAGGAGTATCTCCTTCGTTCGGAGAGAATACATGGGTTGGGAGTGGAAGAGACTACTACCATCACTATACGTTATTCTATCAATAAGTGGTAGAGGCTTTTTCATGCTTTATGACATTGTAAATCCCCTTGAGACAAGGATGCCATGGGGTAGGTAGACTAAACTTCATAGGTAATGAAATTTCACAATAACCTAGTCCTCTTCGCCTTTAAAGGATTTATACATATAGGTTTCGATATATGTTTCTATGTATAGAAGATGGAAGAAGAGAACGTCAATGGTTGTGGAACCGTATTTGGAATTTGAAATGTCCTTCTAAAGCAAAGTTGTTTATGTAGTGTTAATTTATAGAAAAACTATTAACTTGGGATGGATTATATAAAATTAACTAGGAGAGATAGAGAAGATGTTCTCTTTGCAAACTCAATGAGGTGACAAATGATCATTCTATCATGGATTGTGATTATTTAAAATAGGTGTGTCTGGTAGTGGAGGCACTAGCAACATCAAAAGATAAATGGTCATGGGATTTTATTCAAGTAGATTTGAAGAATTGGTCAATGAATCATTAAAAAAAGGCCTTTAATATTATTTCATTGATAGCAGCATGGGATGTGATTAGCTAGGTGCCTTTTGATTTTGAATAAAAAATGCATTCGTCCAATAACCTGTGCAAGCAATCAGCTCAACATATTAATTATTTACAATGGTGTAAGGAAGAGAAAACAATGGCATTGGTGGTTGAAGAACATATTGATAATACATTTCTTTACTATTTTTTTGATGACTTGTCACAAGGAGATTTTGTTATATGTGGAAGTGGGGGATTCTATTCTTTGCAAATAATCATTCCATTAAATTTAGGGTACCACTGGGGGAGGGGTTAGATAATTATTTAGAATTGAGGACAATAAAATTAGTATTGTTGCTAGCAAATGAAAAATAAATTAATAGTTTAATGGTGTTCGATGAGTCTCATGAAAATGGATAATTCTCATTTTTTCATGAGATGGGTAAAAAATGAACCAATATGTCATAATATGCCTTTTAAGAGGCCAAAAATTTTAGTGATTTTCAATGATCTTTCTATTTGAGAGAAATATGGAAGTTGATGGCGTATACAAAGTTGGAATTACAATATTACCTCGTACACAAATGATAATGAAAAATAGGAATTGAGACATTTTGGAATATTATCACACTATTTTTCATGACCTAATGGTGGGAGAAAGAGATTATTCTCCCTCAGATTTTTCTTATGTCTAATCCAATCTTATTCTTAATCAATTTTTATCATATTATTTACTCTATTTCTAAAAAATGAAGTTATATATTTAGCATGGAAAGGTTATCCACTTTTTGAGTGGATAAGTGAAGCTTTAATATAAAAAATTGGAAGACAAAGTATATGAAATGATGAGAAGTAGCTCATATGTGAAGCAACAATCACACTCAGAGGTTGTCTATAATTTCTTTCACATTCATCGAGCCATAAATCGAGTACATTATTACAAAGTAGTTCAAGATTTTAAACAAACTCTTCGAAAATGGGATCTGAGACGTAATTAAGACACATGATCTTTGTGAAAACATTACAAAGAATTAAAAAAACCTTATAATAATGAATTCTAGATTTTCTCCATTCTTATAAATCTCCCCCATAATGGAGAAATTTGTTCTCTACCACATTGTGGATATTCCTACATATTTCAAACTTTTTCTTTCTAAGAGGCTTAGGAAATATGTCAGCCAAATTTATATTTGTATTACAACAAACTAAATCAATTTTGTTAGACTGCATATTTTCCCTAACAAAATGATAGTGAGTCTCAATGTTATTTGATCTTGTATGGTACATAGGATTGTTACCTAATTTAGTAGAGCTTTTATTATCACATTTTATAATCGTTGGAATTTTCTGATGTTTTCCATTCTTCCCCCACATCTTCAAAAAACTGCCTTAGCCAAACTACTTCACAAGTAGCACTGCACAAAGCTTAGCACCTAGCTTCAATTGATGACAAAGAAACAATTTTTTGATTATTAATGCTCCATGACACGATCTAGGATTAAACACTAAATGCATATTCTAAATTTTATCTTCTATCAATAGGAATTTTTGGCCCAATTTGAACTAGAATAACCTGCCAACTCATTGCCAAAATCATCAATATATTTAATACAAAAATTAACAGTCCCTTGTAGCTACTGAAGGTCTCTATATGCTTATTTCTAATGGAATTCAAGAGGCTTCACCATGAACTGACGTAATATGTTGATTGAATATGCTAAGTCTAGCTTGGTTGTAGTGAGATAGGTTACAATTCCCACCAACTGATGATATAGTGTAATATCCACCTCTCTTACTCCATTGTGACGATATGGTTTTGAATTATGTTCTAAAGTAATTAACACTATTTTACAATTATGTATATAAAACCTTTTGAGTAGCTCTCTTGTATATTATCTCTCTGTAACTAGTGTGTGGCCAACTTCTCTCCATATTTCAAGACCTAAGCAATAATGCAAATCACCAAGGCCTTTCATCTCAAAATCTATGACAATTGTATTTTAACCTCATTATTAAACTTAGATGCATTGCATGTTATAATGAGTTCATCAGCATACAAGGATATCAAAGCAACATTGCCCTTGTGATTTTTCTTGATATATAAGTGAGGATCACTCTTATTTATCATAAAACCTTTCTAAATAAAGAAAGAGTCAATCTTCACATATCAAGATATTGGGACCTATTTTAATCCATACAAATATTTATTTAACTTTAAAACAAGATTATTTTCACCCTTGTTTACATATCCTTTTGGCTAAACAAGTTATACTTATTTCTTTAGTTCCCCATTCAAAAAATTAGACTTAACATCTAGTTGATATAGTTTCCAATTATATTTTTTCGCTAATGAAATCATTAATATATTTATGTTTATATTAGTTACATGTTAAAAGGTTTCATCATAATAAATTTCATCTTTTTGTGAGTAACTTTTTCTAACCAAATTAGCTTTATATTTATCTACATTTCCATCAACATTAAATTTGGGTTTGAACACATTTTTATCCTATGGTTATTTTATTTTCAAGCAATTCTATTAGTTACCAAGTATCACTTTTCATTATGGACACATACTCTTCTTCATTATATCTCTCTATTCTTAGTACTCATTAGTGTTGAAAATAACAAATAGAAATTTAAAAATAACATTAAGAAAATCCAAAATCAGATTGTCCTTGAATTAAATTAGGAATTAAATTGTAATTCTATTCTCATAGCAACTTGTAATAGGTAACTATGTTAAGTTGACATAGTTACCTCAGTAAACTCAAGTTGGGATTCTATATAGAGTCATGCAGATTGATCCATAAACTTTAGGGGCCCAGGTTGAGTTATTATTGAGTTGTAATTATTTAATTTAGTTTATCTGAGTTAAATTCAATTAAACTAGTTCTAATTGTTGGAGGAACTAGTCAGTGGTTAAGTGAATTAGATTGGATTTAATTCACATGCATTAATCAATTAGATAACTAATAATTTACTCAAAAATAACTCATGTATGTCATGTATAAGAAATACCTAGTTGATTTTAGAGTTCAGCAAAAATTTACCATCAATTGTATAATTTTCCGAGTTGTACAGATGGTGCATGTAATCAGTAGAAGGACTTTGACGGATTGTGTAGTTGTGGTGAGGGATTTTCCCAATTAAATATGGGATAATTCTCTTTGATATTGAACAATTAAGTAGGAGTTTGGAAAGAAAAAAATTTGGCTAAGTATTGGCTTGAGCTTGTCTGTGAAGCAGTGAGATAGATTGTACTTGTGCAAAGATCTTTCAGGTAGAACAAGCATTGTCTTTTCTTCTCAGATATTTTGGTTAATGCAATATAGATAGTTCAAGTTTTGAGTAGTTGTTTTCCCCATAAAAATATTGTGCTATGTGTGATTGAAATCTTTCCTTTTTTTCATAGTGTTTTCATCGATCAATTTTTCTTTCCCCTAATGAGTAGAGTAGATTCAAGTCTTTTGTTCTAGCATATTACATCAGAATTTTGAATCTACAAGTAAAACTATACATGGTATTTCAGACGAAATCACTATAGAAGAGGAGAATACAAGTTTGTTATGGAGGTGAAATCGAATTTGTAGTTTCATACTTCAGAGCCAGTAGGATGTTGTTCTACAGTTTGAGACTTGGGTATGCCCTTGACGGTAGCTCGAATTACATAGATTGGAAGGAAAAGATGCAGGCACTGTTGGAATAAAACAAGCTAAAGGAATTCATACATCATTAAATCCCTAAGAGTCTAACATCCTATGCTAAAGATTTGGCAGAGTGCAGAAAGTGTGTGGCAAAGTCGAGAAGGATTATCTTAGAAGGAGTTCAAGGTCATATTGTCTTGAATCTCCATAGTAAGGAAACACCATTTGCAATGCGGAAGGAATTGATGGACATGTTTCAAAATAGTAGTGACTAAAGGAATATGGAAATAAAGTAAAAAATTAGAGAGATCAAGATGGGTAAGGGTGACTAAACTCCGAAGTACTTGACCAAGTTCACGCACTTTCAGGATGAGATTGGAAGTGTTGGTGTTATTGTTGCAGAAGAAGATATGGCGAGAACTTCTAGGACTTTCCAAGAGTTGTCATAGTTACTAGGGATTGGTTACTGGGAGGGAGAAGCTACCAGAGTGGGAGCGACTGTGGTCTAACTTGGTAGAGGAAGAGATTCGATGAAACACAAGAGATGGGACCTCATCCAAAGAAGTGGAAGAGGACTTTACATTAGTCATCAAACAAACTAAACCCAAGAGAAATAAGTCCCAAGGAAAGGAGGTCAGTAATAATAAGGACTTGTCGAACATGGAGTGTTTCACTATCACAAGTTCAGGCACTATGCCATGAAATGCCCACAAAAGAAAGCAATAAATAAGTAGCCTACAGTAGCAGTAGGAGATGAAGCTCTAGCTTCACAATTTAAACTTTATTTCACTCTCATTGCATGCATGGAAAGCACTGTAATGGGAATAATGTGGTATCTTGACCGAAATGCCTTGTTCCATATGACGGGGAATAGAGATCTCTTTAGTAACTTAGCGGAGAAAAACCTTAAGTAAAGCATAGATTTTGGAGATGATGGGAGGTATAACGAGACCAACATTGGTATAGTTACTTTTCATATGGAGTCTGATTCCTCTCTCAGACTCACAAATGTGATGTATGTTCTAGGACTAAAAAATAATCTTGTTTCATCATGGTATTTGAAGACTGTGGCTACAACGTGATTTTTAGAAAAGGAAAGGTTTTCCTTAGACAAGTCGCCATGGGATAGGAGAAATCAATCAGTGTGCGAGTGAAGAACTAGTATGATCTTGAGGTACAAGATGCATGCAAAGCTTTGAGGATCAAGGAAAAGGTTAGAGATTTTCTAGTTGAGAGGGAGCATGAATTACCTCTCAATATGAAACCTTAGAAGCAACCTCAGAAGTAACCTCAACAATTTGTGGAGCATCCACAATTGGAGAAGGAGAGAGGATACCGAGTGGATACATCCACTCAAGCAGAGACCTCCAGTAAGGAGAAATTTTGAGCCAACTGGTCACAGGGATCACATGCAGTCATACCTCCAGGTGTGAGGTCGGGTGATGTGAAGCAATAGAACCAAGAGTAAATAAATTTAAGTAGTATCCATTGAGGTTTTTGTATCTCACGGATCATTAACCTTGCTTTGGGGGTCCATAGTATTCAGTAGTAGGAGGATTAGTGTTAGTTAGATGCCAACGCGTGTAGAGCAGAGTTGACAACAGACCAGGAGGCTCAGGAGCAGAGTCAACAATATCACATTTTTCCCAGTAGATAATTTCAGACACAAATGATTCAATTTATTTTGTTTGGATGTTATTTGGTTTCATATGCTGTAATAGAAACAACAATGATGACAAGTGTTGCATGTATAAAATTCTAAAGGTACCACATCAGGATAGAGTTGAATTCCTTTCTTGTTGATATGTAGAGTTGAAAATAGCAACAACAAATGTTAAAATTAACATCAATAAAATACTAATTTAATTTGTCCATGAATTAAAGTGTAATTCTATTCTCATAGAAACTTGTAACAGTCAACTAGGTTAAGTTGACACAGTTGGCTTAGTAAATTTGAGTTGGGAGTCTATCTAGAGTCATGTAGAGTGATCCCTAAATTTTAGGGGACTAGGTTTGGCTATTATTGAGTTTAATTATTTAATTTAGTTTAACTAAGTTAAATTGAGTGAAACTAGTCCTAATTGTTGGAGGAAAAAGTGAGTGGTCAAGTAAATTAAATTGGATTTAATTCACATGCATTGATCAATAAAATAACTGACAATTCAGTAAAAAACAAATCATGAATGTCAGTTCTGAGGAAGACTCGGTTGATATTGATGTTCAGGGACAATGTACTATAAGTTGTATAATTTTCTGAGTTGTACAAATGGTGTATGTAATTAGCAGAATGCCTATGATAAATTGTTCACTTGTGGTGTGGGATTTTCCAAATTAAATATGGGATAATTCTCTTGGATATTTCACAAGGAAGTAGGAACTTGGAAGGTAGCATATTTGGCCAAGTATTGACTTGAGTTGGTTTGTGAAATGATGACATAGATTGTACTTGTGAAAAGATTGTTCGGGTTTTAAAAGCATTGTATTTTCTTCTTATACCTTCTAGCTAATGCAATATAGATCGTAGGTGTCTTGAGAAATTGCTTTCCCCAAAAAAATATTGTGTTATGTGTGATTGAAATTCTTCCTTTTCTACTTAGTTTTTTCATCGATCAATTTTCCACTAATGATGAAAGTAGATTCAAGTCTTTTTTATCATATTACATAAGCACTTTGAATCTACAAGTAAAAATATACAAGTATCTTGTTCAAAATTCAAAGGTTCTATGATAGTCATCAAGGAATAGTTTTTATACCTTATAGGTAGTTTATTTTTCCATGATCACCTCATTTTTGCTTCATTTATTTCACCTCTTCTCCTATTTTGCGGTGAATCACCTCCTCCTCTTGATGTGCTATGGTTCTATAGGTGTCCATGTTGCTAGATTCTTCCTCTTTTTTTTTGTTCTCATATATCATCTGCTTCTAATTTTAAATTATAATAATGATAAGGAATATGACATGCATCATAATTATCTTGCTTATGGAATTCATATACATACTCATGAAATAACACATCTCTACATGGAAAAGATTTATGTGTGCAAGGATCAAACATTTCGTATGCTTTATGATAAAAAAAAACTAATGAAGATGCACTTGATTACTTTTTCATCAAATTTTCTCTTGCCTTCTTTCTGAAAATGATAAAATTCTTTACTTCCGAATATTATTGAATGCCTTACCATTGTCTTATAACCATAAAGAGCTTCAAAAGAATTTTTATGATCTAAAATTTTAGTTGGACCTCTATTTTTCAAATATACAACAATACTTAAATAGCTTCATCCAGAACAACATTAGTAACATTTTTAGCTCTTATCATGCTTCATGTCCATTCTACTAGGGTTTCATGCTTTCTTTTAGCCACTTTTTTTTGCTATCGAATATGTGGCACCATTTACTTTTATACAATTCAATGGGATTTTCAATACTTCATAAATGCACTTGATGCATATTCTCCCCCTTGATCTAATGGAAGGATCTTAATACCTTTTTGTCTTTTCTTCTCAGCTAGAATTTTAAACTCTTTAGAGTATAGAAATACATCATTTTTTTCACATGAAATAAACCCATGTATATTTGGTGTAATCATCAATAAAAATCAATAATAATATGCTCCACCTAGTAATCTTATCTACAAAGGCCTACACACATATGTATGCAAAATTTCAAGGATGTCCATTTTTCTTCTATTTGTATGAGTAGGGACTTATTCCCTATGCACATTCCCTAATGCACACCCTTCACATGTACAATATTCATTCTTAAGTATTGGAAATCCTTCCACCATTCCTTATTTTTTAAGTAGAAATAAATCATGATGGTTAAGGTGGCCAGATTGTTGGTTCCAAAGAACTATTGTCATGGTTATGGATGCCAAAATTGATGACTTTTTCTTGTTGAACAAAACATTTATAACCCTCCAACTTTGGATCTACTTGCAATAATATTGAAGTGATCCCACATATATCTCACCACAAATTGTGACTTTACAAATTCTACATTCAAATCATGATTTGTTATTGTAGAAACTGAAATTCAGTTCTTCTTAATACTAGGCACATACATCACATTTTGAATCTATTTAACACAACCATTTGGTAATTTCAGATATACATCACCATACCCTTTAATTTAGTTTGAGAAATCATCCCCAAGATATATGTTTACACCATTATTAGTTTCATAAGACTTTTCAAATCAATTCTTATCACAAGACATATGGATGGAGGCTCCATAATCAACAAACCATGCACTTGAATCATCTATTTTAGAAAAGAATTGCAACTTCTGAAATAAACAGTTAAAGATTTTTTAAGTGATTATTCATTGCTTCTCCTCTATTTCAATGTTTGGATGGGCATGATACTTCATTTTCATATAATCTTTAGAATAATATCCAAACCTTTCATAGTAATAACATTTAACTCTAATATCGACCTTTGGAGGTGCCATACCTTATTGTGTTTTTCCATATCATGGCCAGGGAATATTTTAAGGATTGAAATTTATCTTAAATTTTAGAAACCTTGGCAAATATTACATGTCCTCAATATGAAAATTGTAAATGTTTGGATTTTTTTTGTCAAAATATTCAAATTTCTATTTATTTTATTTAGAACCTATAAACCTTTAATGTTTTTTAAGGTAAAAAAAATTATACTAAAAGGGAATTGGAAAATATTTTTCCTTTTTGTAAAAAGCATAGAAAATTAGCTCATTTGTGAATACTAGCCCCCAAAATTTTTGCTAATAGTGGCTTTCCATATGATGGATTTCCATGTGGTTTCTTTCCTCCCTTACTTCATTCCCATGGCCTTCCTTTGGAATGTTGTTCTTATTTCACCATCAATGCCAAGTTTGAATTATAAGACCCACAATTATGATTTTTCCATCATTCTTCCTGTTATAAAAGAATTCCTACGAGTTCATAAAATGTAGAATTTTTTTATTGAGCTACAAGACCTATAATAAACATATGATATTATTCTAACATGTCATTGAATGTTATAGATACCATATGAGTGCTAAAGATTTTTTTCTCTAGTATCACCCAATTTTTCTTTCAAATCTTTAATTCTAAAAACCAAGTTATTTACATTATAATTCTCCTCCATTGTAATTAAAAGAACTTTAAATTTTAAGAATAATATTCATTTTGTATTAGTTGTTTCATACAATACTTTAAGGGTATCTCATGTCTCCTTGGTGTCTGGTAGTATTTAATATGTGGAACAATACTGTCGTCCACTGACATTTTGAGAAGTAATTTTTCTTTTCTCTCATACTGCTCCCAATCCTGAATTGAGTTTGTGGGGGACTACAAGTTTGAATTCTTGTCTAGATACAATGGGCCAATAATTTTCCCCTTCTAGCCAGCTTTGAAGTTTGAACTTCCAAATCACATAATTGACACCATATAACATGGTTGTTTCATTTATATATGACTCCACCAAAGGAATAGCCATTTCTAAAAAAAAAAAAAAATCACCAACTTCAAATCAGTAAACAAATTTCTACAAATTAGCTCCTCAACACTTGGTTAGTGGTAATATGCTCCACCACATTGTCTTTTCCGAGTCTTCTTCACTCCACCTTCAATTGACCATTTCAACGACTACAACAGTTTTTTAGCTCACAATCATTCACAAGTGGACAAGAATGATAGGCTATATCAAGGATAAAAAACAAATTAAGAAATATATTCAAATATATAAAGCATTATCACCTTGCAACCGGTTCCTCAACTGTTCACCTCACACCACTTTTTCTTATATTCACTGACTCCTCCACACAATGGAATAATAATACCAAAGTCACACCAAGTTGAGGCAAAATCATTATAGACTTTTACCATGCGAAGGAAGAATCACAATAAACTTACACTACGTTGAGGTGGAATCACACGACACTTGTGCCGTAATGATGCAAAATCACTCTAGAATTGCATTACGGTAAGGCAAAATCTCTCCAGACTTGAACCACTATAAGGCATAACCACTCCATACTTGCACTAGACTTGCATCGTTCCACTCTTGCACCAATCAAACCTTGGTCCAAAACAACTACATGTACATGAGGTCTTTCAACTCTCTCCACACAATGTAGGGGGTCTTACGAATAAGAAACAACACTTAGTGCTCACACGGTTCAATTTGTAGTTGCTCCTCCACTTACTCCCAAACAACTCCACACAGTCAACTCTGACTCAAATCTCCAAAAAGTATAGGAACCACACCCAACTCTCAGCTAAAAAATTTCCAAATCAAACAAAATTCATTAAATAACACCATTCTTACACCTCAGGTCATTGCTACTTCAACATGCATGGGAGGTCACTCACCAAACACCACCACTCTATGATCCCACACTCTTGCTTTGATATCAAAATAGAAAATGGAAAACAAACTTATTTGAAAGATTAGAAACAACTCATAGATGAGGCAACACTCACCTCAGAGATTGCTTATACTTTCTCTCGGATTCATCAAGCTAGAAATAAAGTACATTTATAGAATTACAAAGTTGTTCAGGAATTTAAACAAATTCCTAAAAAATAAGATCTAGGATTTGATTAAAACACACAATCTTAGTGAAATGATTATAAAACATAACAAAAATCCTACTAATAATGAATTATAAAATTTCTCTATTATTATGATATTTTTCTTCTTCATTTATTGAATGTAAAAGTGAAAAAAAACAATTTCATATCTAAACATAAAACTTATTATTTTACCATAATATAATCCATATAATAAGTTCAACCAATATTTATAATAGAATTTCAATTTCTATCACTTTCATCAATAGAAATTACAATATCCCAAATAATTATCAACCTAGAAAATAATTGAAAAACTATATCAAAACATAATTTTGTAATTTATTCAATAACAATAATAAAATAAAATTTAAAGAAACAAAAAAAAATATCAAAATCTTCCCATTTTGATAATTTGACAATAACAACACTCTTATACTTTCATATACGAAAATAACATTTGAACAAAATAACCGTAATTTAATCACATATACTATTTTACATTACGATTTGAACAAGATCGTGGAAAAAATTTCACCAATGACATTCCAAGCTCGTTTACATATTTAGTGTAAATTTAGTTTAAGATGTTTGTGTATTAATAAAAAAACCATGGGCACTTAAGGAGCATTTTACAATTTAGTATAAAAGAGATGTGTTAAAATTTAGTGCGAAAGTAATACTTGATTTTATTTATATAATACTGAAATTTAACACTTAAAAATAATATAATAATATAATATATAAAATAAATTAAAATATTTAAAAAATGATTTAACAAATATTATTTTGTTATTCAAAATCAATATACATCAATTTTAATTTGAGATTTATTAAAATAAAATAAAAATTAAATATACTTAAAAAAAAATGAAATTTAGCATAGTATAAAATATTCCCAAATAATTTTACATTAAAGAAAACTGAGAATCCAATCCAACCTAAAATAAACCTATAGTCATATATATAATTTGGATAATGCCCCACCACTTTGGCAATGAGCACCCAAAGCTGCTTCTTGGACAGACTCACTTTTAACAAATATTTTCTAAGTGCCCGGCCTTTCATTTATCAGGTTTCAGATTGAAATGGCGAAACCCCATGGTTTTCGTACACGCTACTCCAAATCCCTATAGACGCACACGCAACCGTAGTTATCAAGTGCATACATGCAAAGTACATGTAAGCTTGCACACATGATAACCAAAAAAGGCATCCCATTTTATAAAAATAATACATGATAACGACGACAACGTTATCTGGTTTGGCTTCGTTCGATTTTTCCATGCTCTAAAATCACTTCCAACCTGTGGACAACGTGCCACATGCGGGCTACGACGTTTTGGATACACTGGTTCCAAGCTTCACATGCTAAATTCGCACTTATCACACGACCTCTCCACGAGGCAGAGTCCATTGTTCTGTATCTGTATTCTGTAATGGTTTTATGTAAATCTCGAATTGATTGATTCCCTCTCTTTATGGGTAATGCGGCAAAAAAAATTGATGTTATATTTTGAGATAATGTTTAATCTTGTTATGTAATTGTTGATAAATTAGTTAGCCGATTTTGTGATTTTTTTTTTTTAAATTTGGACGTGAAATTATTAAGGTTGTCGTGCTCAAAATTAGATTCAAGAGGATTGGTATTGTCAGATTTGTTTCAGATTAAACAGTTGATTGATAATCATATTAGTAATAAGTTTATTATATAAGAATGTATTTAATGGTTTGATTTAATATGAGATTTACATGAGGTTTGAGTTAAGGCAGTGAGTGTATTTTATTTGTTCATTGCTTTTTTTTATGTTCTTTTTCCTCATAATTATCTTGGTTTATCAGCTGGCTCAAAGAAGCCATTTCATTCTCTACAATTGGTACTAGAGTAAAATTGTTTTGGGTTAAAGTTTTATTATTGGAATTTTGCCAAAGTTAACCATGTCGAATTCTAACGACATGCCCGTTCTAGAATTTGATGGGAACGATTATGATTATTGGTGCATTAAGATGGTGGCCTTTTTTATTGGAAAATATTTGTGGGAGATATGAAGAGCCAACTGATTGGAATGCCCTCACAGCTAATGAAAGAATATCGAGAAAGGAAGCAAGGAAGAAGAATGTTCAAGCTTTGTTTCACATTCAATAGCTCTTGATAAGAGCTTATTTCCAAGAATATCAAGAGGAACCACTACCAAAGATGTCTATCAAACTCTACGAGAACTTGAAGATGCAAGATGCTGAAAGTATTAGTGACTATTGTGTCAGAGTCAAAGATGTGGTCAACAAAATGGCTACACTTGGAGAAACTGTAAGTAATGTAGTTTTAATTAAAAGGGTGTTGAGATCTCTAGTAACTAGATGGAATCGTGTTGCCATAATCATAGAAGAAGGAAAGGATTTGACAAAACTATAGTTTGATCAATTGGTTGGATCCTTGATGCCTCATGAAGAATGATTGAAGGACACTTTTGAAGTAGTAGAGAAAGCTTTTTCCTCTAATTACAAATTACAAAGAATGAAGATGCAAGTAGTAGTAGTGCCAAAAGAAATCAAGGCCAAGGTAAATGGCAAAGCCAAAATTCTTCAAGAAGTAGAGGTAGAGGAAGAGGTGGTTCAAGAGGAAGAGGTAGATTTGATAAGAGAAATGTTCAATCCTACTATTGTAATAGGTATGGCCACTTTGAAAGAGAATACAGATTGAAAGAAGGTAAAATTGCTAACTATGTTGAACAAAGTAGTGAGTATCCTCGAGATCACTTATTTTTATCTTATGCCAAAGGTTAAAATACTAGTAAAGATGTTTGGTACCTAGATTATGGATGCTCTAACCATGTGACAGGGAATGAGAAGTTGTTTTCAGCAAAGGATAGAAGTTTCAAATCCAAGATCCAACTTGGTGATGATAAACCATTGGAGGTTGCTGCCAAAAGATCTATGGAGGTCCAAACAAAAGAAGGTATAAAGAGTGTTCATGCCATTTATTATACTCCACAATTGAAGCATAATTTGTTGAGCATTGGAAAACCATGTGAGAAAAATTATAATGTAGTCTTTGAAAATAAGACATGTACTATCTATGATAAGACTAAGGGAAATAAAGTGATCATTGTTATGCCTAGGACAACAAATAGGATTTTCCCCTTGAGGTTTTATGAAAATAAAAACAACCTTGCAAATATGGCTTGTGAGGATTCAATTTGGTTATGACATCTCAGGTATGGGCATTTAAATTTTCATAGTTTGAAGTTTGTAACCTCACATGCATTAGTTTCAGGTTTGCGCAAGGTAGACGAATATAAGGAGGTTTGTGAAGGATGTTCTAAAGGCAAGAATGCAATGGAAAATTTTCCAAAGGGTACTGCATGGAAGGCTCATCACCTACTTTAGCTTGTTCATTTAGACATAGGTGGTCCTCTGCATACTCAGAGTTTGGGTAAGTCATCATATTTCAACACATTTATTGATGATTACTCACGAAATTGTTGGGTATAATTTTTGAAGGCCAAAAGTGAAGCCCTCGATACATTCAAGAAGTTCAAAGCCCTTGTAGAAAATGAGAAAGGGTGTGAGATCAAATGTTTGCAAACTTACTGTGGAGGACTTAAAATCTTTCCAAAGTTATTGTAATATGAAAGGCATCATAAGACAACATACTACCACATTCACACTCCAACAGAATGACACAACTGAAAGGAAGAATCATACTATGGTTGAAATGGCGAGGTATATGTTACAAACTAAGGGATTGAGAAATTCTCGGGAGATGCAGCTACTACAACAGTGTACATCCTAAACCGTAGCCCCACTAGTGCACTTGAAAAGATGAATTCTTACGAAGCTTGGTATGGAAAAAGGCCTAATGTTAAACATTTCAAATTCTTTCGGTTGTTTGTCTTATGTGTGTGTGCTTGATCACAATAGAAAAAAGTTAGACACAAAGAGTGAGTTATGTATTTTTATTGGGTATAGTGAGACAAGAAAGGCTTATAGATTGTATAATCCTCTCACTAACAATCTTATTGTCTCAAGAGATTTAATTTTGATGAAGGCGGAGTTTATGGTCATAAAAAAGGCCATATTTAGAAGACAAAATCTATTTTGAATGATGATATAATTGTTGATATTGATCATGAGGAACCAACTAATGTTTATATAACTAGTGGGTTAACTCCACCAAGCAACCCTTCATCAATTTCTTCCGTATCATGTTCAAGTCCAACTTCTTCTCCAACTTCTATGAGGAAGGTAAGAAGATTCAGTGATATCTATCAAAGGAGTGAAAATCAAGCACATGAAGAAAACCCAATGGGTGAGATAGTGAATTTTTCTTGATTAGCCAAGGTTGATTTAAATTGCACCATCATGTTTTGAAGATTCATGTAATCATGAGTTATGGGTGCAAGCCATGCAAGAAGAGATGGATTCCATTCATAGGAATGACACCTGGGAGTTGACAGAGATTCCACATGACAAGCCAAATGGGTCTACAAGACTAGATTTAATAGTGATGGGAGTGTTGAAAGACAGAAGAAAAGATTAGTTGCTAAATTATTCACTTAGAAGTATGGAATTTATTATGAAGAGACATTTGCACCAATAGCAAGACATGAGATCATTAGAAAGTTGATTTCATTAGTAACTCAGAAAAGGTGGAGCATACATCATATGGATATGAAATGTGCCTTCTTGAATGGATACTTAGAGGAGGAAGTATATGTGGAGCAGCCAAAAGGTTTTGAGGTGGAAGGAAAATAGAATAATGTCTATAAGTTGAAGAAGGCCTTGTATGGTCTCAAGCAAGCACCAAGCAAGTGGTATGGTAGGATTGATAGATACTTTGAGGAAAATGGCTTTCAAACAAGTGAGAGTCATCCTACCCTTTACTAAAAATAAGAAGCTATTGATATTCTAAACATAAGTTTGTATGTTTATGATATATTTTATATGAGTAGTAGTTCTAATATGAATGATAAATTCAAAGTTGCTATGATGAATGAATTTGAGATGAAAAATCTATCTGTCATGAAATATTTTCTAGGAATGGAGGTTTATTAGAGTAAGGATGAGATTTTCATTTGTCAGACAAAGTATGCATAGGATATCTTAAAGAAATTTGATACGCTTGATTGTAATCCATCCTCTACTCCAAGTGCTCATGGAGTTGCATTATGAAGAGATGATGGCGGTGATTTAGCTGATGACACAACTTACAGAACTATTGTGGCAAGCTCAATATTTCTAACCCACACAAGACCTGATATTACATATTCAGTTTCACTTGTTTCAAGGTACATGACAAATCCATCTGAAATACATATGAAGTCAACCAAGAGGATTTTAAGGTATGTGAAAGGTACTCTAAATTTTGGTATTCATTACTACTCTTCTTAAAAGTTCAATCTTGTTGGATTTAGTTATTCAGATTGGGGAGGTAGTATTGATGACGTAAGTCCACATTTGGAAATTGTTTCTCTTTTCGTTCTGGTTTGATTACCTGGAGCTAAAGAGAAAAAGCATTGTTTCCCTCTCATTCACAATAGAAAATTATTTTGCAATTACCTTAGTAGGTACACAAGCTCTTTGGCTCAAAAAAAATTTGGAAGAAATTGGAGAAACATAAATTCAGTCTATATTGATTTATTATGATAATGTAAGTGCCATCAAGTTAGTAAGGACTTTAGTTAATCATAGCAAGACGAAGTATTTTGACATGAAATATCACTTCAATCTAGATTTAGTGTAGAAAAAGGATATTGAATTGAAACACATAAACACTCAGGATCAACGAGCAGATATCTTCATCAAAGTAGTTGCAATAGCTCATTTTTTGGCACTACGAGATAAGATAGTAAACCCTCATTAACAATTAAGGGCAATTATTAGGGTGGTCAATGCTCAAAATTAGATTTCAGAAGATTGGTAGTGTCAGTGAATTTGTTTTAGATCAGACACTTGATTGATAATCATATTAGTAATAAGTTTATTATATAAGAATGTAGTTAATAGTTTGATTTAATATGAATTTACATGAGGATTAAGCTTAAGGTAGTGAATGTGTTTTATTTGTCCATTAATTTTTTATGTTTTTTCATCTTTTTTCTTAATAATTATCTTGGTTTATCAACTAGCTCAAAGAAGCCATTTCATATTCTACATTGTATTCTTGAATTATGCGAAAGAAAGGAAAATATCATTAATGTTACACCAATTCACAATTTTGTTCCACTAATAAGAATCTTATTAACAATATTCCCGTGGGAGCCATCTTTTATATATTCACACTTGCAACGTTATTCATACGGTCTCATAATTTGTAACCAATTGGTGTCTTTTTAGTTTGACTTGTTGGGGTTGAGAGGTTCTCATAATTTGTAATCCATTGGTGTCTTTTTAGTTTGACTTATTGAGCCTAGAGGTTCATTTTACAACCTAGTTTTAGGGGATGTATAAGTTTGTCCCATCTATACCCCTTTAAAATAAAAGTAAAAAATAAAAATTATGTTTTAAATAGAAAAATAATGTCTACCAATGATCTAAAAATTACGTTGTAAAGTATAGAAGTAAAATAGTGTGAATCATATATTAAATCTTATACTTTTCAAAAATATTTATCTATAAAAAGAATAAAATGACTTATTTGAAGATATATGTTTAACTAATAAATTTTATCTCGATATCAAATTCATATATAATAATATATATATATTATATAATATATATAATATATATTATATAGTTAAAAGAATTCATTTTTTATAGTTAAAATTTTTGTTTGGTTTTTATATAATCTTTTATCTAGCATTCAAAACTACAATTTAAACAATGAAAAATAACACATTGTATTTTACACTCTAAAAAATTTTCACGTTTAAAATGAATCTATGTTAATAAAATAAAACGCTCCAATAAATATATGTTGTCTCACACCTCCATTTACGCAAAAAGCTAAACCTTTGTTGGGTAAAAACAAGGTAGCTATCCATAATCCATGTATTGTTGTTGCCATCAACACTACTGGGCTCTTCTAACCTCTTAATACTTGGAGTTCGGTGCAATGCAGAGGAGCCTATACAATTAGACACCATTTATACAATTAGACACCGTTCATTACTGAACAAGGGAGCCACTGCCGTGGCGATAGTCCCTGCCAGGGTCTACCACAACAAACAGCGACCTCCAACTGTTCCATTTCCCATAGGTTGTGCTTTACATTCCCTGCCGGGGTTGCCACAACAAACAACAACCTTCATGCTGTTCCCGTTTTCCATAGGTGTTGATTACATACCGGCAAGACCATCAGATATTATATTGCTGCCTGGTTTAAACATAGCATAATTTTCTCAAATGTTGACCCACTTATTTACAATACTTATTCAAACAAAAAAATATTTACATTACATTACTTATTTAAACCAAAACCAAAATCTAGGATAAAAAGATGGCATTCTCATTAAATACGTAAAAACCATAGTTACCAAGTTCAAAAAGTTAAAACCATTTGATATTGTTATTACTGCTGTTTTTCGATGTTAATTAATGTTACAAAATTAGTTTGAGAGACTTTTATAATTTCCGTAGTATTACAAAGTTACGTAAACTATGGGATATGCTAAACGGAAGTTGTTGGTATCATTGACAACGAATTTGCTTATAAAAAGAAATACAGAAGTTGGAACTGGCAGCTATTTTAATTTATTCGAAGCTTACTCGCATTTGCATGTTGTGAAAGGCATAGAAAGAATACTTAGACTATTCCAATATAATTATTGTCTATATATAACTAACTAGCTGAGTCTTGATAGTGGTAGCCAAGTCATCATCCGTTATCCTCTATCATGAGGAAAAAAAATGAAAAACTAACTAACTTACAGCGGGCAACCACAGGCAGATCTTCCTTTTATATAATTTCGCTGTTTGCTTTCAGAAGGGGCAGTAGTCCGCATGATTTTCCATTTGCTGTGATGAAATAAGAATGGCTTTATCTGCTGCGATGAAATAAGCGCAACCGCTGGCTGTTCCCAATCAAAATACACACAACACAGCACAAGATCTAGAGTTCATATATGGTCATGGATTTCATTTTCAAAACATATAAATCAAGCATAATTTGGTTTACTTGAATATTGCACAACCAAACTAATCCAATTTCATTTATCTAACCAAAGTAGAGATTTTTTCTTTCCTAAAATAGGAAAATGATTCGACTTGGGTCTCAAACTTGCTTTTCATGGAAGTTATTAATATGAAAAGTTACTAATCTATTAGAATAGGACATATCTCCAAGATGAAAATGACCTATAACTCACAAGTAGTTAAAAATAATGTTTAATATTTTTCAACGACCAAAACTTTGATTAAGTCAAAATTACATATCAAAACCTATTAAGGATAAAAACTTTATTTCTCGTTCTTTAATCATATATAATGATTTTAATTTTACAATTTAAAAGTCATCTTTATTAATGAAGACAACTTAACGAGAAAATGTTAAATATTTATTCAAAAAACAAAAAAAATATATTCACAATGTTGAAATTAATTTATCATGAATTTTATTGAAAAAAAAAAAAAAAAAAAACTTATACCATTAATTGATTTTTTATATATACATAATTTCCTTCCTTTAATATAATAAGTTTCTAAGTATGTAAGGGTAAAGCGCTAAGAGAAAGATCAGATAGTTGCACGTTATTCTCAACACTAATAATCGCTATATCAATGCATACATTCGTTTGGTGAAACAAAATTCCATTTTTCCATTCAAAAACAGAACAGTGTGAACCAAATAATTCCCTTCCGATTGAAATATAACTGCTGTCTACGAAATTTAATATATATCTATAATAAGCACGTTATTTTATACCCATGGCAACCAGGCATTCTCATTAAGGATCGCCAAACTAAAACTGAAAAAGACATAATATCGAAATGACTAGGCAAATTTCATTAAAAAATTTTATAGGGATTATAATAAAATAAACTCAGAATGAATCCTTCCAAGTTAGAAAAATAAAAAACAATGTTCAAGCATTAAAATGTGTAAGTGAAATTACGCATTCTCATCTCAGCCGTTATCAAATTAAACAGTGGCACAATTATCAAATTGCTTTATTAGCAGAAAATTTTTGAATCGCAGTCATACAAACTTGGATCAATAATGCCTAAACAATACCCAATTAAGATTCACCACAACTAATTGTTTTTTTTCGACATTTTTCCTACAAATGAACTATGGTTGCCAGGTAAGCACCAGAATTCAACTTGTGACCAGCACGGCATAAATCAAATTGCTTACCATTCGACGCAGTAGCCCACTTTCACACTGTAAAAACAACATTACAATGAACACATTATAGATTTATTTATTCCAAGGTGGTCTTCACAAAGGAATTGCGGAGAAAATCAGCCCCATTAAGAACAGGCCGATGGCAGTCGGGGCAAAAGTCCCTGCAGAAGAGACTCCGGCAGGACTCGAACCAGTGTTGGTGGGTTTCGTTTTGTCGCCAGAACCGGTCGAACCGGTCGACGGGGCCTTCGGAGCCGTAGGCGAACTAATCAGAGGAACTGGAACGCCCACAGCTGTTAATAACAGGAAAAATTATTAGTTAAAAAATTAGAGGAATTCACTGTCAAGAAATTCATAATTTTCTTCTATGGGTGAAAAAAGGGAGAAAAATTCTGGACCTTTGCAAGCGCTGATGGGCGGCGTGGTGACTTTGCAGGCGGCGGGCATAGCCATTGCGAGCATCTGATTAATGTTAACACTGGCACTATTGCCGCTGGAAAAGAGCTGGCAGAGGCACACCGGGTTCGTTTTGACGACATTAGAGAGGCCACTGCAGCAGCTCTGAGAAGGCTCTTGGGCGCTCCCGGTCACGTAGTTGAGGCATGGCGCTAAAGTAACCAGAATGCTAGAGCAGCTTGACGGAAACTTCCAAAAAGATTTCAGCAAAAACAACTAGTTTGAAAGCCTCACTTCCTTGAATACAAATATCATTAAATACTAGATAGTAGAGTCTTACAGTGGAGAGTATCTATCGATTAATGAACGACTTACCATGTCCCACAAGGAAGACCCATACATGAAGACACCACATATACAGCAGAGAAGTCTCACATTTGATGATCATCTCTTGTGATTGTTGTCTAACATGATCAGCGGCACCACCAATACGGAAGATTGCTGCCACCGTGCATAGCCATTTGAAGATTTCCAGCTGTTAACAGAAACAAAATGAAAAATTACTTTGAAGTTTAAAAATGTTGGTGATAACTTGAATTGATTGGGATGAGTAAACAGTAAAATGTTTGAAAAATATTTTTATAAAAATATTCACATTTCTGATTGAGATCTTTCTTTGCCCTTAAAATCTTTGATGGAAGAGTATCTGGGTTATCATGAAGAAAAGAAAATCAAGATTTCAGTGGCTTGGCTTTGCTTACCCTCTGGTTTGTGTCGGAGTATGTGTAGAATATGCAAATGTAAATTGCTGTAAGAACAAATCCAGCTAGGTTAATGACCGTCACGGGAATGCTGTTCGGATTGATGATGGGCAGACCGTAGAGCATCCAGAGCGGGCAGCTGGGCATATTTAAAATGAGAGGGATGAATGATAACTGTCCCATGGATCTATCTCTGCACGCCTTCATTAATGCGCACCTGCAACAGCAATAGTCAAGCATACTGTCAAACAAAACGCCCAGAATTTGAATGAATCCCAAGTAAAAAATTTTGGGTGGCGGAACCTTACGCTGAAGCGAAGGAGAGCTACGGCAGAGGGTTACTTTTTGAATGAATCCCAAGTAAAAAATTTTGGGTGGCGGAACCTTACGCTGGAGCGAAGGAGAGCTACGCCAAAGGGTTACTTCTGGATGTCAGCAAAACTCTTAATCAAGAAGGGATCAAATCGCAGCAACAATGGGGTCTGTATCGCTACTATACAAATATATACCAAAATGCATGCCACCTAGTTCAAAGTGTTCGTAATAGAACGACACGGGTGTAGGACATGCATAAAGAAGGTGTAAGACATACAAAAAAAACATGGCAGGTGAGTCGAAACCCTTTATTCTAAGTTTTCAAAGAAGTATCTCTTTATCCTAAGTTTTCAAAGAAGTATTTCAAAGAAGTATACAAGCGCGTTTATATAGGCCACTGTAAACTCTTTACCCTAAGTTTTCAGAAAAGCCCGGCAATAAGAGGTCGAAACATAAACTTTGGATAAAAATCTATTGAACAGGCAATTTTATTTCAAACATTGACTTAAACCTTACATATATCGGAAATTTTACTCGGTCAAAGCAAATTAATAGCTGGTCAGCTATCTATCGATCGCTATTAGTCCCAGGCAGGGACTAATAACACTATTTCATCTCACATAAGTGAAATAAATGGGTGATGCACCCTCCAGAATAGATTGAAAATGAAATTCTTCCAAATTTAATATGTGATGCCTCTCCGATTGTATGCGGGTTAAATGGGTGATGCACCCTCCAGAATGGATTGAAAATGAAATTCTTCCAAATTTAATATGTGACGCCTCTTCGATTGTATGCGGGTTGAGGTACATGTAGGCCTGCTTGGTGTTGGAATTTGAAATGAGCGTAGTAGACTCCCAAAGACGAGACTATCTCGGTGATCCCTGGCAGACATAAAGAGTAGGACAACAATGAATCTAGGTATGAACAATTATAGAAAATTTAAGAAGTACGAACTTGCAAGGAAAATTGTGTAAAAACCAAAGTTATTATACAGTTAAAAGAGTGTTATATTGTTTTTGGTTTCTGGTTAAGAAGTTTAGATATAAATTTGTTGTTGAGGATTTTTATGCGGTTTTAGATATATTTTTGTTAGGAAGAAAAAAAAATTCTAATAATTAGATAGACACATAAAAAGTTGAAAATATATAAAAGTTGAAAAAAATTAACTTTGACACATGTATTTTTATTATTTCTTAAAAGATAAGAAGGTGCATATTACTACAATTTTACAATGACAAATTTATCAATTACTTAAGATTAGAAAGTAGCCATAACTCAAAATTGTAGGAAGCCTCCACTCCCTATGTGTTTATAAATAAATTATTCAAATATTTAGAAGTTTTTCCTGGAAAATTTTAAAGCTAATTGCAATACATTATAATTTTATTTTGAGTTTAAAATAAAAATTTTAAAGGCTAAAAAACAATATACATGTATTAAAAAATCTCAAAATATCATCTTATTGTATTATCTAAAATTTAAACAAAGTCTTTTGGTAGAAATCACATGATAGAATTTTTTTGGACAAATCAACAAGTGCAATTCTTCATCAGGATGAGATGAAGATGCAAACGATGACAAAGGCTTAAATAGAGAGCAATGTAGAGACATAATTTCAAGTAATGACTGTATTTGAATAATAATGTTTAAATTATAATACTAATTTATTAAATATATAAAAACACATACTATTACATAACAACTATAATTAAATGGCTATTTTGTGAAAAAAAAAAAAACTTAATTTATTTAAAACCAAAATTTATTCATAGTTGTTTGAAAAATTATTAATTTTAATAGTTATACGTAGTGTTATAGATTTATTAAAATATTAATAATGTAACCAGCTAATTTTTCAAAAAAAATATTTAAATAATGATATTAAATTTCATTAATTTATTAAAATTTAATAGGTTTTAATGGTATGCCATGGCTTAGTTTTTTTGAAAAATAATATTTAAATAAAATGAATGTTAGTTTTTAATTAATTTAATATTAATATGTAACAACTATATTAAAAGCCGGCTAGTTTTTTTGAAAAAATATATTTAAACTAATGAAATATTGTTTTATTAATTATTAAAAAGTAAATATTAATAAGTAACCATTAATATTTAAACAACTAGTTTTTAAAAAATAAATAAATAAATATCAAGTCCAAACTTTTTAAAAAGGAGGGGAAGTCAAAAATTTAAATAAAACAAGTTTGAAGGCCCATAATCGAGACCAAGATATCTGATAAAATAAACATAACCGAATGAAACAAAGTAAAATTAAATTTAAAATATTAATGAAAATAAATTAAAATAAAACAAAAATAATACGTACAATTAACTAATATATATATATATATATATATATATATATAAAATGGAGTCCAAAACAATAAAATATGGGGCTCATGCCCATTAAACAGATAAAAAAAATACTAAAAGGTTTTAAGAACATATAGGATGATAAAATAACACTCTACAACTTGAGAAAAACTTGAGGTTAGCGCCAGTTTTGGTCCTAGGGTTTCATGGCAGGTCGCGCAGGGGGAGCACTGTTCCCTCCTATAGTGAAGCCATCACAGAGGGAGGAAGGGAGGCAAGGGGGAAATAGTTCAAAATACCGATAGGAAAGATTGCAGAAACAAGAGGAAAAGAAATAATGGGACCCAATGAGATCTCGAATCAGGAAGAAGAGCAACAAGACTCAACTCTAGAAAGGGAGAAGGGAAGCAGTGGCAAGAAAAGGCCTCAAATGAAAACTACAAGATCATACAAGCCCAAATCGAGCATCATCCCCAGCGTCATATTAAGTGATCCAATGATTCAAGTACATAGGGACCATATGAGAGAACATGTGATCATCTGCGTGTTTATGGGAATATGGCCAATGGGGAGAGCCTTACACATCTAGATTAGGAGCCACTATAAGCCTAAAGGAGAGATACATGTGCATCTGGGTTCAAAGGGCTTCTTCACGGTAGTGTTTGTGAGCCTAGAGGACAAGGATAAAGTGTTTGAAGGGGAACCATACTTCTATGCTACAACAAGACTTTACATGTGCCTATGGATGATGAACTTTGTCCCGGAATGAGAAACATTCACATTTGTCCCATCTTGGATCAGACTGTACTCACTACCTCTGGACTTCTAGCAACTAGAGTCATTAAAAACCATTGGCAACAAGCTGAGGCATTTTGTAAAAATATCAGAAGTAACTCTTAAAGGTAAATATACCTCCTTCACTAGAATATGTGTGGAAATGGATCTATCTGGAGCCCTTCCAGATGCAATAATCTTAGAGGTATATGATGAGGAATGGATGCAAATGGTAGACTATGAGCACATACATTTCAGATGCCGGAAATGTCATGAACATGGTCATCTATTCAGAGATTTCCCAACAAACTATATAAAAAATAGTGGAAAGACCCCTTTGGACAATGATCATGAGGGTTTTACAAAGGTTGGAGGCAAAGGGAAAGGTGGGGGAAATCATATAAGAAAACAAGAGAATACAAATAGACAAGACACAATAGCTTCAAAATCCTCGAGGAAGTTGAGAAGAATGTGGAAACAGACCAAATCAAGGTTAACATCCCTAAGGAGTAGGATATGGAAGCTGAAATGGAGGATATCCCAGTAAATGATCGGTAAATAGAGGAACTACAAAGCTGCATGGAGATCAGTAAGGACCAGGAAATGACCCAAAGTGAAGCAGGTATGGAGGATCATGAACTACAGGAGATACTAGACAGAGAAAATCTAGATCTAGAGAAATTTCTGGAATAGGGGAAGAACAAAGGTGTGGATTCACTGCCTAAAGAAGATTATGATTGAGTCCAACAACTATATCTATGGAGGGTGCAATCAAAGGGAACTGGAATCAAAAGAAACCATGAAAGCCAAGAACAAAGTCGGGTCAAAGTGATGGAGAGCCCGCAGACATCATCTCCAAAAGACTTAGGAAGGAAAAGAGGAAGGAAAAATAGAATGAGCTGCTAATGGAATGTGGGAAACTGATGATTAGCTCAGGTAACATGAAAGATCTTACCAGCTACTCTTTTATTAACCTTTCTTAATGAAGCTCACAACCTGGAAATTAGAGGGTTAGGGAGTAGAAGAAAATAGAGAAATCTCAGCAATAGATTAAAAGAGAAAAAACAAGACATGGTCTTTATTCAAGAAAAAAAATGATCAATGGAAAAAATAAGAGAGATCCATAATAAATGGTTAATTAAGTATGATTATTTAGAGATGAAATCCATTAACTCCGCAGGAGGGATTCTCACGCTATGGGATCCACAGAAGCTGGGGATACTTGATGTTGAAGTGTCCAGCAACTATCTTTCTCTGGTGTGCCAGCCTATAAGGGACAAGGAGACCTACATGATAACTAATGTGTATGGCCCTCAACAGCATGCAGAGAAACTTAAACTTTTTAACTCCTTGGAAGGTCTCAGAGCACGTTAGACCAACATACCCTAGATACTAGTAAGTGATTTCAACATGATAAGATCTCTCTCGGAAAAAAAAGGAGGTACCAGACAGCTGAGCAGAGACTGTGAAGCCTTCCAATATTTCCCTATGAACATGGAACTAGTGGACACCAAAACTACAAGTGGGACATTCACTTGGACTAACAAAAGAGGTGGAGTTTCCCAAGTGGCATCAAAACTGGATAGGTTTATCATCTCTAAGGATCTCATCCTCATAGGAGTATCCATATCAGTGTCCATTCTACCCTTTGGTGGCTTGGATCATTGGCTTGTATAGCTAGAAGCTTCCTTTATGGGCAAAACAAGGAACATGCCTTTTAGATTCTAAAATGCTTGGCTCTCCGACCCCAACTTCACTGGAAACATTGCCAAATGGTGGAAGGAGGATTTGAACATCCACGGTACTAAGATGTATATGCTCCAGCAGAGACTAAAATACATTAAATCCAAACTCAAGGATTGGAACAAAAAAGAATTTGGTGATATCATCAAGACCAGAATGAGTATTGAACATAAACTCCAAGAGGTCAATATGATAAATATCACAAAGGGCTTCAATGAGGAAAGACAGAAAATGACTGATTCTCTGCAGGAAGAATGGGAGAAACACTGTCTACAAGAGGAAACTTTTTGGAGACAAAAATCCTAGATCCAGTGGATCAAAGAGGGAGAAAGGTACACTAAGTTCTTTCACAAATCTACTATGGCTCACAAGGCACATAACAGAATAAAAAATCTAAAGGACTCTCAAGGTTATGAACTTGTAACTCACAAGGACATGGAGTCCACCCTAGTTCAACACTTCTCGGACATTGCAAAGGATTCAATGGAAGATAGATCTAGGTTCATTGCGAAGATCACTCAGTACATTCCCAGGTTGGTCACAAATGAGGACAACCACAATCTCAATAGGCTAGTCTCAGAAGAAGAGGTTAGTAAGGTGATCAAGGAAATGCAAAATGGAAAAGCACCAGGAGCAGATGGCTTCAATGTCAATTTCTT
This sequence comes from Pinus taeda, assembly GCA_000404065.3. NCBI lineage: Eukaryota > Viridiplantae > Streptophyta > Pinopsida > Pinales > Pinaceae > Pinus > Pinus taeda. The sequence goes on from APFE030022318.1 coordinate 194,631, forward strand.
CAAAGCCTGTTGGGATACAGTCAAATACGACATACTCGAGGTAGTTGAAGACTCAAGGCAACACAAAAAGGTTGTAAAAGCACTAAACACAACCTTTATAGCTCTAATCCCCAAAAAGGAAAACATTGTCACACTGGATGGGTTTATATCCATATCCTTATGTAATGTGGTTTAAAAAATCATCTCCAAAGTGATAGCCAACAGACTCAAGCCACTGCTACCTTTGCTCATATCTAAGGAGCAAACAGGCTATGTGGAGGGAGGGAAAAGTCATAACAACATTATCCAAGTCCATGAGGTGGTACACTCTCTCAAACACAACAAACAAGCAAGTATGATTATCCAGTTAACCTTGTGAAGGCCTATGACAAACTCAGTTGATCTTACATGAGAGGAATTCTTAAAGCCTATGGCTTCAACCAAGACTAGATAAGATGGGTTATGGCATTAGTCACCTTGACCAATTTCTCCATTCTGCGTGATGGAGCTCCCTCCAATACTTTTACACCTTCTAGGGGACTCAAATAAGGTGATCTGCTCTCCCCCTTCCTCTTTGTACTCATGATGGAAGGGCTTGGTAGAGCAATCAAAATGGAAAATGCTAAAGGTAGAATTTAGGGAATCAAGCTCACCCAGTTGCAGAGCCCAACACTTATCAACAATTTGTGGATGAGACGATGTTGTAGGGTGTACCCATAGTTAGGGAGGCAAAAGCAATCAAAGATATCTTGAATGAATTCACTATGGTATTAGGCACAGAGGTAAGCCAAAGCAAGTCCAAGGTTTTTTTCTTTAACACTAATATTGCAATAGAGAGAAATATCACTAGGATTCTGGGTTTTCAAAGGAAACAATTACCTTCCAAATATCTAGGCGTTCCTCTTATTGACAAACCCCTATTTAAGCATATATGGGAACCAATTTTAAACAAGCTTCAGGACAAAATTAACAATTGGACATACAAAGATTTAAACTTTGCAGGGCATCTAGTGCTCACCAAGGCGGTATTGCAGGCCATTCCCATTTTTATACTTGCAACTATACTAGCTCCTTAGGGCATAAAGCAGCAAATAAGAAACATTCAAAGGAATTTTCTGTGGGGTAGAGGGGAAAAGAAAAACAAGTGGGCTCTAGTTTCCTGGGAAAAGCTATACAAACCCAAAAGCCATGGTGGTTTGCGTCTCGAAGATCCAGAGGCTTTGAGTTAAGCTTCGGGAGCCAAACTATGGTGGCGATGGACTAAAGAGTCGAGAGCACCATGGGCCAAGATTTGGACTCAAAAGTACGCGAAGCAATGGTAGGAACAAGATCACATTAGAATGACAGGACAAATCAGGGGCTCATACATCTGGAATCTTGCATGGGGGAACAAAAGCATTGTCCAAAAACATTGTTTTTGGGAAAGTAGAGTTGGGGACCGAGCTCGCTTTTGGGAGGACAGTTGGCAACAGGAACCCATCTTGAACAAGAATGAACTAGAATACCTACAAAGGGACACAGACATCAAAGGTCTCTTATTAGTAAAAGACTTTTGGGATCAAGGGAGGAACAAGGATAAATGGAGGAAATGGAAGAATCGAAGTTACAACAAAGAAAGCCCTTTGAAGGGATGGCAAAGGCCCTTGCTAAGGACATAGAGCAAAGAAGGATTATGGTATCCTCTTCTCCTGACCAATTAAGATGGGGCAAGAAAATGAAGGTAGCTACAATCTCAAAGAGGCTAAATAAGCAATCACTGGATTTAACTTGGTAAAAGCTGAGAAATTCTAGCAAGAGCTATGGCATACCTCTCAACGGATGAAAATAAAAATTATTTATTTGGCTTCTTCATCAAAAGAAAATCCTAACTTAGGAAAACCTTATGAAGAAAGGTTTCATTGGCCCCTCTAAATGTCATCTTTGCAGCTTGCAGGAGGAAATGATTGAACACCTACTTAATTTGTGCTCCTTTTCTACCAAAATTTGGGATTGGGTGGCCTCAAGCTTTAGACAGACTAATAGGGATAGGCTTAGCATATCCAATACATTATCAAAATGGAGGAAAACCTTCTCAGAAAATGAGATCATCAACAAAGCCTAGATGCTAATTCCAGGCTTTGTCATCTGGAATATTTGGAAAGAAAGAAACAAAAGAATTTTCAAAAACAAAGCTAGAGAACCCCAACTGGTCATCAATCATATTTTAAAAAATCTTAAGGAAACAGTCAAAAGCGTTTCGAAAACAAAAACGATGAATCCTCCTCTACCTCAAGAGATACAAATTCTTATTAATCTAGATCTTCAAGCCATCAACCCTCAGGGTGTGAAGAAGGATATGAGAACCTTAAACATATGGGAGAGAGGTTGGCAGCCCCCTCCTTAGGGCTTTTTCATATTCAATATTGATGGAGCCTCCAAAGGAAATCCCGGGGAAGCTGGCTTTGCTAGAGCCATCAGGGATCCTGAGGGACATATGAAATACATCTTTCATGGACACCTGGAAAAGGGCACCAACACATGGTGGAAGTGCTAGCATTAGATCAATGTATGGAGATCCTAGCAGAGGAAAACTTACATAATGTCATTATCGAAGCTGACTCAGGTTTGGTCGTCAAATCTCCCAAGAAGATTCAAAATGGAACCTGACCACACAAAGTGTCAAAGCACTGGAGGCTACTGCAAGTGTTCCACCATATCCAATTACACTTACAAATCCTTAAAACAATAATATTTGTGCATGTTAGAAGAAAGGAAAACATGCTCGCAGACAGGTTGGCCAATGAAGGGGTGGTCAACAACGAGAGGGATTCTTGGCATCCATGGGAGTTTCTTCCTGTCGAGTAACTACGGGAGGACTGTTCCACTCTTGCAAATGCAGAATGGGATTCATGGTTGAGCAGTGTTGATACTGGAAATAGAGGTGGGAAGGAGATTGCCCAATTTGTTGTCGGTCTCTATTCATAAACTCTCACCTCTTTTCCCTGGGCATTAGAATGGTAGAGGAAGGTTTCAAGGTGAGTGATAACATAGATTGGATGGCTAATACTCTTATGGCTTAGCAAATTTTTGTTGGCAACTCCCGAGGGCAAGCTCGAAAAAGAAGGAACCGATAGATTAGCAGGCTCGGATGGATAGTCTCCACCTAGCGATACCATAGATGCAAAACCACAACTGGTATATTGCGTGGGCTTCGACTGGCTTCTGGCTTAGTGGAAGAACTACATGATTCCATTCAAGAGATGACGCGTGGCATAGAGATGAGAGGGAAAACCACTCTCATCGCGCAGTTAACCTCCGTGCATCTTTGCTGCAAGATATCTCTGTGGGGCATTGGATAGGGGTGTCTCTTTCAACGATTGAGATGAATCATGCTATCAACTTAAAGGTTTAGGACCTGACTTATTTAGGTGGGCCCCATCTTGATAAGATTATGGGCAAGTTCACTAGGATGGCACCAAGGTGGGTTCCACAAAACCCAAAAACCACAAGTGGTTTATCATGTGGGAGATAGGTCGCATCAGGTTTTGGAGCAATTGCACACGATTCCATACATAAGGAAACACGTGGCAAGGAGAGGTGGTGGAAAACCACTCTCATCATGCAGTTAACCCCCTTTCTTCTTGTCTGTGCAATATCCACAATGGTCGTCATATCAGGACTTTGATTTCAATGACTTGGATTGATCGGTCTTATTGCTTATTGGCAAATAGGTCGGGGCTTGTACTAATCGACACTATGTGGTTATCTAAGGGCTTCATCCTTGTTTTGTTTAGGATCTACTTTTGTTGTAAAAGGGTTAGTTTATTGTCTTGATTTTTCTGCAGCTGTTAGCCGCTTTTGTTGGCTATGTCACCCCTACTGTCTAGGGCTCTATTTAAATTGTGTAATTTATTTAGATCAATAGAAGGTTCATCTCTTATCAAAAAAAGAATAGGATGATAAAATACATGAAAAAACACAAAGCATCAAGAAAATAAACTCGAATGAAAAGTAAACCAACACATACTATAAAAAGGTTTCCAATACCAACATAGATTAAAAAAAAACTAGGAAGACAAGATAGGGACCCAACTTCTACTAATATTCTAACCATCATCTCTATTCCAAATTTTGGGTCTTTGTTCAATTTCTAGGGCTTCCCTCAATTTACGATGATGAAAATTGCTAACCTTAGCAATGAATTGGGCCTCCTCAATGTAGATGTGATGCTTAGATTTATCTCCATGCTTCGCCAAGGCAGAGGAGCGGGTCCCAACATGCTTGATGTCAGTAGCGTGAACACGAATCCTTTGATTAATTGAGCAACCAGTCTCACCAATGTAGGGAGTCCCACAAGAGCATGGAATAACGTAAACACCCTTCATATTCTTGGGGTCCACTAGGTCTTTTGTCAAATGATATTGTCTCGATTAGGGTCTTCGCTTGATTTTATAATTTTTGACTCCCCTCCGTTCAAGTTTGACTTTGATTATTTATTTATTTATTTATTTTAAAAACTAGTTGTTTAATATAGTGGTTACTTATTAATATTTGTTTTTAATAAATTAGTAAACTAATATCACAATTTAAATATTATTTTCAAAAACTAGCCGTTTAATATAGCCATTACTTAATAATAATATTTGTTTTTAATATATTAGTAAATTAATATTATAATTTAAACAGTATTGTTCAAATATAGCCATTACTTGGAATTATGTCTCTACATTGCTCTCTATTTAATCCTTTTCCATGGTTTGCAGCTTCATCTCGTCCTGATGATGAACCACACTTGTTGGTTCGAAATGCGTAGGCGAAAAAAATTCTTCATTGTTCTATCAAAGATTTTTTAATTCGTTATAGGCCACAAAAGCTTGAATACTTAAATATCTAAAAACTTATTATATTATATAGAAAATTACTAAATTTGGGGAATTTGAATTAATTAGAAACCTTGTAGGTGATCAAAAATAAAATTAAATTAAATTTTAAATAAAAAATATATTAATTTTAAATAATCATTTTAAATAAACAAATAATTTTGAAATAAATAGATTTTCAAATTTATTAATTTTTTTAAAAATTAAAGTATATATATTTATATAATATATATATATATAATATATATATTAATTAAAATAAATATTAATTATAATATATATATATATATTATATAATATATATATTCTTATAAAAGCCTTATAATACATATCTAATAAATATGCATATTAAATTTGTTTTTTTCTTAATAAAAATGTGAATATTGGGGAAAGGAAAAACAAGAGAGTCCATTTAAAAAGAGAAATAGTTCAAGCAAAGGAAATCGAGAAGTACAAAACATATTGATGGGGGGTGAACTTGAGTATAAAACAAGGCCATTAATTATTATGGCTACTTTCCAAATTAGCAAATAGAGAAGATGTAATGACGGTTAAGTTTTAAACTATGATTGAGGTTATTAATAAATAATCGAATGTGTTTGACTTTAATTTATAAATTTAAAAGTTAAATTAATGGTATTACTTTTTAAATAAGAATTACTGAAAATAATTAAATAGGTTTACTATTTTATATAAATATTAGTAGAATTATATTACTAGAGGGGAAAATGTTGAGGATGAGCGTATTTATTAATGTGGTTTGATTCTAGTTGTCTATCTGTGTGGGGTGGATTGGGTGACTATGCTTGAGTATGGTTGAAGAGGATTGATGATTTTGATCATGATTGGCTAGATGGACTTATGTTGAAGAGGGTTAGTTGAGGTTAACCATGGTTAGCCATTAATACAATAATACATGTTACATTGATAAAAAATGTTACATTAATGTTAACAATTTTTGCACCCTTTGATTAATATTGGCCATGATTGAAGGGGCTGATCATGTTTTACTATTTTATATAGATATACAATATAAAAAGATATTACATAAATCTATAAAAATATATTTAGTTAACTATGTAGCTTTATTGTTAAGGGAAGAGACACCTAGTCCACTATTGAAAAAACATTGATTGACATGTTGATATGCCTCATGTTTATGTAAACATTAGTTAGTCATGATTTACATTATAAAAAATTAAAATATTAATTATACGGTTAATTAAAAATTTTATTAATTAAATTGATTAAAATTAATAAATAAAAATTTAAAATTAATAATTACAATACATAATTATAATTAATAAGGTAAGCCAACCTACCTCTATCTTAACTCCAAATAAGTGAATAGCTCTTTAAAGAGAAAATATATTTAATACTTTTAGATGTTTCTTAAGATGGTTACTAATATATATTAAAACAAAAATTGCTTTGCAAACACATCAATAATATGCACTCAAAATAGTTTACATGCTTTCGATTTGAAAATGGTAGTGCTGCACACAAAGAATCACTCCTACACACATTATCTTTTTTTTTAATGATCTTTTCTAAGTATGCTTTGAATGAACTAGTGGATGCTTGGTCGACATGTTATTCCGCATTTTCCGACACCATTCACAGGTGAATCCTTAAATTGGAAGATGGGTACTTGATGATGGTACCCAATCAATGTTGAGATAACTATAGAACCACAACTTGGCCCCATAATGTGGCAAGTGGTTACTTGAGGTAACGATCATTTCATTTAATGAATTATGGGATAATAGGATATCAAGGTAATAAAATTTGGATTCAAATTTTAGCATAGATGTGTGGGTAAGATTTTTTTGGGAAGGAATGGTTTTAGCCATGGTATCAAATTTTGTCTCTATGTGGGCATTTTGAGTTGATTAACCTTTTTAATTATTAAAAAAGAATATATACAAATGCATTTCTTTTATATCATTCAATTCAATTTAATCGATGGTCGAAATGACATTTAAATGTCGTTACAAGTAATATTAATGTAATTAATTATAGTAATCTTATGGATTAAAATGTCACTGTTACACCAAATATCAAATTAGTGTATAAGACTTCTTTCTTTGTAGAACAGACAACCCTTTTCAATGTCAATATTTAATTATTGAATTTTAAAGGTATATATTAACTCTACTCCTTCAAATTTGATAACCTTTAAACAAAAAAACACATATCAATATATTAATATATACAAATGTTATTAACTTAATTACTCTTAATTAAAATATATCTATTGTAATATATATAGATATATATACCAATATTATTATCTTAATTGTTGTTAATTAAATATTTATACTAATGCATATTGGCATATATTCAAGTACTTACAAGGAAGGTGTTCCTATGATTCGTTTGGCTCAATAGATTCAACTAATAGTAGAGGATTAATTTCATCTTTCTTTGTCCGACAATTTTTGAACATGTGGAAAAACACAACAATTAGAAATTTTGGTGAAAACAAAAATATTAGAAAGTTTTAGCAATATGCAATCCTTTTCAAGGAATATGTAAAAACAAAAAAAAATATAAAGTTTTAGCAATATCTAATCCTTTTCAAGGACTATGTAGTGACATGGATGATTTTGGAAATTACATTGAAAAAGATTCATTCCATATTTTAGAAATCACATCATGAGTATTACATAAGAATACTAGAAAAAACAACAAAAGTAGAACATCAATACAGAAACGTCAATTGGAAACTTTACTCTTATATAGTGCACATGTGTATACACATGTTTTTTCCATAGAGAAAAACTTTACCGTATGCCTCTTGATTTTTTATATCTAAACAAAGCCAGTTAAAAGTTTCATATTTTTTAATATTTAAAATATAAGTTACAAAAAATTGCAATGAAGACAATCTAACAAATTATTTTATTCCAATGAACCAATTAACATTAAAAAGTTATAAGCCTTTAAATGATAAATGGAAAAACTTATATATACATTAAGAAATAAAACGAAAAATAAGTGTCAAGACTCTTGATTTTTGATATCCAAACAAACCCAATTAAGAGTTTAATATTTTTTGAATGTTTAAAATATAAGTTACATGAAATTGAGATGAAGATGCTGTAACGAAATAATTTAATTCCAACGATCCAATTAACAATAAGAAGTTACAAGTCTTTAATCCACCCCAAAATAATCTTTCTTATTCCAAACCCACCAATCACACCTTCCATTTACAGTAATTAAAATTATTCTTCCCTAGAGGAACAATTTTAGACTAAGCCTAAATTCAAGGTCCTAGTTTCAGTATTTTGCATGATCCAATTCACAGCTTAAAGTACACATAGAGACTAAATGGAAGTTAACCTCAAATTCAAAGCTTCAGTTCAGTATTGTGCATATTTTACAATATATACAGTGTCCATGTGGATACTAAACCCAAAATCAAGGTCATAATTCAACTATTTTGAAGAGCCCATTGTACGACAAGTATCCGCAGTGGCCACTGCTAGATGCAACAAGATTCTTACAACTCATATGTTCTCCATACACAACTTAACTTAAAAATTACCCAAATGCAAATATCCAGAAATCATCAAGAACTGTAAGTTCTTAAACAAGAGAGAAGCGAAACCAACCCTTTATTCACACACTTAGAAATGACATATCACTAGAAAACTGATATTGACATCAATGAATATTCTAGGACAATAGAAACTGCAAAGAATTTAAACGAAACTTTCCTATGAAAATATAGAAGGTTAGAATTACCAATTAATATATACACAATTTCTTAATGGATCTAATCCTTGTACACACATAATCATCCAAAGCAGGTTACCATAATGATCTGCCAATCACCTCAAACTAGAATAGAATTTGACAACTAGAATTTTGGGCCTATATATAATTGAGATTGTGGGAAATGCTCTCATTAAGTTTTCTTTTCGACCCACCATGTCCCTTTTGGATACCAATTCAGAATGTGGCACCATGTCCTAAGAAGCTTCCTTTATGAATATGATTATGTGGCCATCATTGATTTGTTTGCAACCCATTGTAATTGTCCTCCTCTGTGATCATGGGAAATATCCTAATTCTCATGCCCTTTTGAATGACACTTCAAGCTCCCTTATCTTAATTTGTATGGGAAATTTCAATTCTGAGAGAAGTACAAACTGAACAATATGAGATTCACAAAATTTTCATTCTTTGTGTTGGTATTTGACTTTATGCCCAGTACATCTATAGAACTCTTAGAGAGTCTCTCTGAGATTGGTATTTGGCTTTGAACCTAGCACATCTATGGGAGTCTTAGAGAGTCCCTCTTCTCGGAGATGCGATCATCTCATCCCGAGTCCCCCCACCCAATTATGTTCATACTTATGTTATTCTACCTGTTGACACCTAATCCGAAACGGATGGGTGAACTGGACAGTCATCAAGAAGATGAACTGATCCGTCATGTTTGTGTATATAAATGTGTATTAGCTAATGAATAAGACACCAATTTTTCTCCCGCTCATTCTGGAGTTACCCTGGCCTGACATGGTATCAGAGCACAGGTCCCAGAAATAGTTGTAACTCCTGTTGTCCTGAGAGCTGCTCAGTCCTGAGCGCTACTCTGACATTGACTGCACTATAAGCATTTTTTTTTCAACACACGCTGCCTAAGGGAGGTCGGAGAATAATAATGTTGTCTGCTGCCCCGTCTGTTACGCCGCACCTGGTATCGGAGAATGTATGTAACGTTTGAAGGTCTGCTTCTTACCTGCAATAAGAAATGGTTTTTTGAATATACCGTTTGACACACCTCGATATTTTATTAGTCTACCATGAGTGTGATGCCTCCACGCAAGTCTGCCATGAGTCTGCCATGATGATCATCATCTCCGCAGCGTTTTCGTTGTCCCATTTTTCATACAGCTCGGCTAATCGGAGTCCCGTGACAGAAGAAATCTTGTTCCACTAGTCCCGTGATACCCTCTGCGATTTCAGTTGTTTTGAATTCGAATTGAGAATTGAACAATATGTAGCGTTCTCTGTGTAGCGTTCATTGTGTATTCAAAATATTGATGCCGAATCTGGATCAGAGTTCATTGTGTAGCGTTTCGAAGGCAACCTTGTGAGGCGAATTGTCTCCCATACCCCTTTGCCATGCAGTCTGATCATCCATGTCAATGACGTCCCTCTAGTGGAGATGGCCACAAATAATATGAAACATTCAGCTACTATGTGATTTCAAATTTTTTTCCCTTCCAAAATCCTGGACGATATCTGAACTCGATTTTTTGTTTTGAGCACCGCATTGATGTTTGAAAAACTGTTGGGATCAACTAAGAATCAAGATACTCTGTAACTTATCTGAATGGTTATGCCAAATTCTGGGCTTCTTTGAATGCAAGTTTAGTAGACCGAATTCCTGTTACAACTATTGGAATGGCAAAACATAGTTGTATTGCCTGGTGTGTCAGTGACACAACTGCAGCTCCCCGCTTGTGGAAATTGTCGCAATGTTGGTTAGCTGTTTGAGTTATTGTTCTTAATGTTGGTTACCACATATTTCTTTCGACAACAATATATATTACAGTGAAGTGCTCAAACATTTTTTCTGTGGTGATACATGTAGAAGAATTTTGAATATGGTGTTATATATGGTGATTCTGGCAGAGATATATATATGGTGATATATGTAGCAGAATTTTAATGATTTTTTTTCTCCATAGCAAAATCATTTTTTAAAGCAGCGGAAGTTTTTTAAGAGAAATTTTTTTTCGCCATCAGAAGTATTAATATATCAGCA